>JAKWJA010002489.1:59290483-59586937 GCA_027704765.1 Solanum habrochaites | reverse complement strand
CAGGAAGAAAGCAAAAAACAAGGGGGGGAACGGGGGACTCTTTACTCTTTTACTTGGACATTCTCCTCATTTTTTCTTCCTCTTTTTACGTTTTGATTTTGTGAAGGAACTGAAGAAAACACAACGTTGAAGGGAGCGAAGAACCAGCGTGGAAAGAGAAAGCTTGAAAAGAACAACTATCTGTCCCGGTATAGTTGTGAGAAGAATAGGATGAAAGTAGAACTGACCCAGAACAGAGGATGAAGAAGTTTGAAGAGTTGAAGAGATAAAGTCATTCTTCTCCAATAAACGATTTCTTCAATTAGTAGTAGATTCTTTTTTAAACTATCTATTCAGCAGCGGTTAGCACTAAAAGGTCTTCTTGTTAGCTGAAGTGTTTGAATTTTTGTTTTGTGTGTTAGAAAGAAAGAAATGAATGCTTTTGCGGTTGTTGGAAAGTGATGGAATGAGCTCACTTTTCTCTGAAGTTACTCAACTTAAGAACACGATTTCCAAACAGGTTTAGTTTGAGAAAGGTTTATCAAGTAAAAAAGTTATGTCATCCATGTCTAAATTTTAGCTTTAGGGTTTTAATATCTTAATTTTATACGATGTTTTGGGAGTATTATAGATGGATTTGGCCTTTCATCAGTTGTTTTGGAGTGTCAGGTCCGTATTTTCGCCTCCCTTTATAAACCTCTTTTTTCACTTTGGGGGTGGTTGGAAAAAATTTTGGGATTATTTGATCAAAACACCTTTAGTGAGCTGAAGAAAAGAAAATAGTATATAATACTTATATATATATATTATATATATATATACCTATTACACATTCAAGGCACGGAGAGTCACAGTGTCGATAAGAGGTATATTATATATATATATATAAGGCAGATTAGTTTTCCCAAGCTTTGTTCGATCCGAGATTCTGCATGAAATTCTCATCCGTTTGTTGTGTTCACAGTTTCATGGAGAGGAAGACGATTTCCTACCCGTCCCCTTCCAGTCATGCCTTGAAGAATATGGTAATGTTGTTTCCTCTTGTTTTGGTGCATATTGACTCTACCTCCACTAACTCCACTGTTTAATTATGTTGGTATGTTTATGGTATTCCCTTGACCCACTCGGGGGCTACACTTTGTTTTGTTGTGTAATAATAGTAGGGCACATAGTTTGCATATCAAACAAGCTGCACATGAGAGGAACCATTCACGTTTTGAGTGGTTGTGCTACGTCATGATGGTAATATATCAAAATATGCCACCTTGAGACGATCTCGTTTGTTTGTCAGATACTCATTTATATCGTGGTCTCTCTTCAGGTGAGGGTTGTTGGGTTGTAAACCAATACTTTTAACCCTGCCTTGGACAACAACATGATTTTGAAATAGGTGACTCTTTGTGCGTTTCTTTTATTTGCTTTTCATGTCAATTTCTGCAGATGCTTAAGATTTTTTCTTTGCCTTCTTCTTATGATGTTGGTACTGTTGTTTGTGCCATGTTTAAGATCTTTCTTGCACTACTAGGTTTAGATCTTGACATCTGGATACTGATTGCCTGTTTTCTGGTTTAATAGAATAGTTTGTGAGGCAATTAGCTAATTGATTAACTTCTCTAAATATATGTACTACTGATTTGAATTTATTCCCATAATCATATGCATCTCCTAATATATCAATTAATATTCCCATAGTTAAAGCACTCTCATTGAATCATGTTCTTGGAGACTTAGCGCGTCAGTCTATAAAATTGGCATCTATGATCCCAAACCTCTTGCAATAAACTTAGTGCTTTCCAAAGTGTTGTGGCATTTAAGCTTCACTATTTGTCGTTGTTGCCTATGCTTGTGGTTTGATATACTAGATTTCATTGGGATTCTATATACAAAAGCCGTAAGAGTTATACCCCTGGGTTGACTTTTTGCTAGAGCCCGGTCGTTCTCTCTTAGGTTGCTTGGGATGGTAATGTGGGATCTATGATCTTGATTCACTTGTCAACAATTCCCAATTGTTGATACTCAAAGAAAGGGTGGTTTAGGAGAGGAAAAAGATTGTTGTTGTAAAGTGGATTGCTTCTCTTGTCAAGAAGGAGAGTAAATTCTTGTTGAGATGCTGACAGGGGCTGTTAGTTTTGATATGACTTGAATCCTTATTCATTTAATATGTATTTATAATATGTTGGCGTTGCCTATAAATTTAGCTACTTTTTCGTGGTTAAAATTTGTGATGAAAACAAGTATGGGAAATATAGAAATTTCGCATACTATCTCTTAGCTGGTGATAATCAAATATTCCATGAATTTGTCATTGTGTTGCTATGCTGATTGAAATTTTGTATATGTTGACCTATTCTACCTCTTTCAATATGAGTAGCTAGAGAGACTTAAAGACTATTGTGTGATATGTGATAATTTATTCAGCTACAAGAGTTATACATTTAAGAAATATTATTATTCAACCCCCCTTCCATTTTTCAGTGCGCTTTTGATTTTTCTTCTGACCTCTCTTGCATATCAACCTACTTTGTACATTTATATAATAGATATATTTCTTTTCGATAAATTCTGCGTTTGAGGCATAATTAAGGAGCTTGAATCTCAGTAGCCTTTCCTTCTTGCTTTGCAATTCTGTACCAAGTTACAAGGGTCCTCATGTTTCAAGAGCTTAGTTCCATTGTTTTATTTATGCACCTGAGATGTGTTATCAGTAATTTTCCTTGTTCTTTCGATTATATAGTTTATTTACGAACTTTTACTTCGAAGTCTTACTATTATTTTATTTGACTGTTTTTGGCACAACTTATGTGACAATAGGTTATTACTTTCCCACTATTAATGGTACAATAATCAAAGTTTTCCTTTTTGTAGGACATGAAATAAGAATTGTTTTTGTTTTTTTATATAATTATAGTTTTCTAATATTATCATAAAGGGGACATTAGAGGCAGAAAGTGAGGTGAAACAAGATTACTGGTACAATTATCAAACTACTATGTCTTAAAAAACCATAAAAACTTTAATGTATGTGCTAACTAAGTATTATCTGTCTGTTTGAAACCTGTTTATGTCTTACCACAGCTGATAACAAACTTTAATGTTGTGAGATTCGGCCCAATAAATGCAAAGGAGTCATAAGGAACATAGTCCCGTGTGCCCAATTCAATTGACAGGATACCATGATTATCATTAGTTTATCAATTGGGATTGTTTCGTTCTGGTAATATTGACATAGGCTTAAGTGGTGGTGGATTAAAATATTGGTGAATTTTACAATGTAAAATGTGTTCACTAATAGCTTTCTAGATAATATGGAGATTGCATTTTCATTGGCATATCTGTGTGTTTTTCTTAAGTCCCCTACAGTTCTGAGTACGACATTTTTCATCGTTCTAGGATGTGTAGTAACAGTATAAGTTTTTGTGTAAGAGAGAACTTTTACATAACATTGGTATATCTACGTCTAGATTGTATTTGTGATGGACGTGTTGTGTTACTCACTGAGAGTTTGTGTAAAGCCGTGTTTCTTTTGCAATGTTCCTTATTTGTTAAAACTAAAGTTAAGTAATGAAATTTTTTTGTGTTTTCTCATTGATACTAAAATCAAGTAGGATAAATCCTTACATCATATTTGAATATTGAATTTTAGCTTAGCATTTGAAATAGGTAGCTAACTCAAGGCTTAACAAACAACTTTTTGAATCAAAATTACCTGTTTGAACTTCTGGTGGTTTACCTTTAGAATCAGCGTAAGTTATAGAATACTTTATTATATAAAGTAGGTTATAAACTTGCACTGAACTCAGTGCTTTGCACTATGTCATATCAGTTGCCTCTTATATAGCTGACTGACAATCTGGGAGAATAAGTACAAGAACTTTCTGGTAAGAGTTGTTGAGCCCTTCTAGAATTTGCCTGACACAGAAATGCGGTTTACAGATGGGTTTTGAATTCAGAAAAAATGGGCTAATTGTAGGTGAATTTGAGTTGCAAGAATCGGCGGGGACAAGTCAGGAGGTGCAGTTTGATATCTTTGGATACTTAGGTTACGTTGATAAAAAAAAACATATACTTTGATGTTTTTGTGTTGAGTTCCCTTCTTTTTCATGTGTTTTGTGCCACTGTATCCTGATTTACATGTTTGCATTAGAGTATATCAGCTCTAGTCTCTTGCTGCCCTGTGTTCCTTTGGCTTGAAGTGGACTTGGAGTTGGCATTTGAGGAGAAGTAGAAAGTGGTAAGTGGTTTAAGCCAGCCAAACAAAATGACACTTCTTGAAATGAAAAAAAAAGGGTAGATAATCCACCGCAAAGCATGGGTTAGAAGCATATGAATGTTCCCCTTTCATAGTGGATTCTGTGCTGCAATTCGATATTCACTAAATTCCAATTATATTCTTGAATATATAAGCAGGAAGATTATGGGGAGACAACCACTATATCAACAACTTTATGTCCATATAATAAAATAAAAATAAAAAAGCTTCCGCCGTGTGGTGTTATTTTTTCTTTGAAAATAAACAACTTGCGAATTATAGTTCTCAATGCCATCCCCACAAAAGGGACTAAGGAACCCTATCTGCAGAGGAATGCAATTCATGAGGAAAATCTCCTGAGTGTTAAAAATGGACTAGTATTGAGCATTATGAAATTTCATGATTTATTTCGACTAAAATTATAATTGTATTTAAAAATAGTGCCCAAGAAATGTCGGTTGAATGAGTTTGATTATGGTCATGAAGAAATTCGAGCTATGTATTATGATAAAGAAGTTTTTACTATTATCATATTTGTTTTTTTAATGCCTTGATTTCTTGTATATATTGATAGTAGAGTTTTAAGACAAGCACTTTCTAATGTTATTGGTTGTAGAAGACATGTTTCAAAGATTTTAACATAATAGCTCCAGTTATTGATTAGCTAATTTGTGGTTGTAAATCACTTATTATATTTAATTATATGATATTTTATTGGAAATAAACTATTATGTTAAAGATGAAAATTTTTAGCTAAAAACTTATATTGTTGAAACATTTGCCCAACTTTATAATGTGTTTTAATTGAGATATAAAACGACAACACGGTTAATGTAACCAAACACCAAAGCAAAGACCACACTTTTAAGTGTAGTTAATTCAAATAAAAAGTTGGTTGCTACTATTTGCATAACAATGAAAGTGTGGACTATACCCTTTGGCTACACTTAGAAGTGTAGCCAAAGATGGCGACCATTAAAAAGGTTGGCATAATGTTTAAGGTTACGCTCTTTTGGGCGCCCCGGAAAAAGTGTTGTTGAAAATGTCCAAAAGTGTAGGGCCTTTATCAAAGGCCACACTTTTTGTCTAGTTAGGCACACCTACGTGGGGTTGCTGTAGGCCAAAAAAATGGTGTATGTAGTGTACAGTAACAACTTGAATTGGTGCACTAGCATGCATCTTCTTATTCCCTGAATATAAATAAACCAGTATGTCAATGAAGATGGATTATAAACATATCTAATAAGGTTTTTTAAGAGTATGTTCATTAGATCCATAAATGTTGATGATGCATTTGTCAAACCAAAGGATATAACTAAAAACTTATAATGCCTATATGTGGTTCTAAAAGTAGTCTTTGGAATGTTGCATTCCCTAATTTATAAATTATGGTAGCTTGATCTGAGATAAATTTTCGAGAAGTAAGAAACACCCTGAAGATGGTCGAAAAGATAATCTATACTTGGAAAGGATATGTATTCTTTATGCTGACCTTATTCAATTGGCGATCGTCTATACATATCCTAAGGGAACAATCGTTATTCCTTACAAGTAAGAATGCCGCACCCCAAGGTGAGACATTTGTTTCAATGAAACCTTTATTTATCAGATCTTTCAGCTATTCTTTCAACTCATTTAACTATGCTGGTGCCATTATGTATGGTTGAATAGAGATAGGAGAAGTATTTGGAATGATGCCTATGCCGAAGTCTATATCTCTTTCAGGAGGGACTCCGGGTAGATCATTGAGAAATACTTCTAGAAACTCTTTCACTATAGGAAAGAAATGAAGAGAAGGTACCTTAGTACTTGAGTTATTAACTCGGACTAAGTGATAGATACACCCCTTTGAAACTAACTTACTCGCCTTAAGGTACAAAATGAAACAACCCTTAGCCACAGGTGAAATACTACTCCACTCTATGAATGGCTCATAACAAATCAGGAACTTGACATCTTGAGTTCTGCAATCGATTAATGCATAACAGGCAAGGAGTCAGTCCTACGTGGAATGACATCAAAATCTACCATGTCCAACTCTATTAAATCAGCCATGGTACTCTTGTGATTGACAAAAATTGTACAATCATGATAGACTCTTTCTGCTATAATGGATTCACCAACTTGATTGGAAATAGGGAATGCTTCGCTAAGTTGCTCAGGAATAATTTCAAAATTCATAGCAACATTGTAAGTTACAAAATACAAACTTGCTCCAGTTTCTAACAAAGCATAAATAGCAAAGCCAAAGACTCAAGTCATACAACAACATCTGGTGAATTCTCCTATTCTTGGCGGTTATTGAGAGCATACAAGTGGTTTGTTCCTCCGCTAGCACCAGCAGTAGCTCCACTAGGTGCATCCCTATCTAGTGGAGCAGCTGACAAAAATTGGGATCTATTGCCCCCATTGTCACCTCTTTACTTACATTTTTGACAATCTCTCATTAAATTCCCGGTGTTAATGCACTTGAAACAACCTGTTAAGCCTTCACGACAAACACAACAGTGATTTTTGCAACACTTGGCGCATGCCGGTGGCTTACTACACCCCCTCCCCCCCGCGCCATAGTACCCTAAGAATATGCAGGTTTAAATCTGGAAGTATTTCCATACTACTCACTCTTATTCTTAAGTGTAGGTGCACTAGCAAAATATGGAGTAGGACCTTTCTGTTTCAGTTGGAAGGAGGACCGGTGTTTATCATTCTTTTTCTGCTCGGACTCGTTCCCTATATTTGCTCTCTTACTCTTGAACTCGTCTCTATCCTAATCTTCTCTTCCTCTACCTACCTGCTGCACATAGACCATTAAACATCAAATTCCATGTACCAATAAACATTACAACCCAACCTTCTTTCTTTGAAGCACGACCCAAGCCAACAACAAACAAGCTCATTTTGTTCCTGATATCTTTAACCATCTCAGGAGCATAGCGAGAAAGTTTGGTAAACTTCAACCCATATTTATGAACACCAAAGGGAAGTTGTTTCAGAGTAAGGAACTTTGGTACCTCTGTTTCCTTAAGTTCCCGGGGAAATAAACGCCTCAAGAAAGCTTCTTCAAAGTAAGCCCAACTTGGATGTGGTGCATCTTCATCTCTACCCTTCTTCCACTAGACATACGAAGTCCTAGCCATATATTTTGTCACATGCAGGGAGCATTTCCTAGATGTAACGTGGAGTACTTGACCTTCGTAGGTCTTATACAAGCCCATAGTTATTATTCATTGCATTGTCATAGTAAATTTAGTGGAAAATTTAAAACTTTTCATAACACATAATATGCTATAAACTTATCTTCATTTATACGTAAATTATCACATTAAATACTTAGACTCTAAGTCTCTTTGCCATTTTAGACTCAACAATATTAGAGTACATTACGATACTTCCCTTAAACCATAACACATAACTATACAATATTTAAACATTTTACAATAAAGACATGACATTAGGAAATCCTTGAACTTAAGAATTCCTTTCTTTGGGCTTGGGAATCATCTATCAAGCTCTTCACCATTTAAGACATCCTTTAAGCGTTTGGTAACCTACACATAGTGCAAAAAGTAGAGAAGAATGGGATTAGTATAAGAATGAACTAAGTATGACAAACATGCATTTAAAAGGGACATTTTCTTGAAATCATACATCATGTAAATATTTATAAAACCTTTAAACAATTGCATTTATATCATTTAATTACTCCATATAGACATATTCAAAGGCCAAACATCATAGAAAATCACATATAAAATTTAAATCATTTTTTAGGTCACTTTACCGTGAGCTCTTTTACTTTACACTGAGCTATCTTTTATTTCATTCACTAACTTCCCAAGTAACCCTCTACTAATATTTGGTGCAATGCGTTACATTAGGCCACAATGAAAGCATACATACAACCTACACAAGTTATCACACATCATCATATAAGTATAGAACATTGCAAGTCACCTTCAAGTCAACGTCATAAGACACTATAGTAAGCTATATCAATTTGCATAAATTTTTGCTTCAATTCACATAAGACATTATAAGATCTTATTTATTACCCCAATCTTAGTTTACTAGTGCAATGTACATGTGAAGCCCCATAACCTCACACATACTTAGTTAACTCTTCATGAGACCACAAACCTTAACACTTCATATATCAACCTAACATATAAGGACAACTCCATTCATATCAACAATCTTCATCATGTAGTCATTAAGACACATAATGCATATAAGAATAAGAACGCATCGCATAGACTCATACCATGCACATATTCATGCCAAAAGATAAATGCTACCATGCCATGCATAAAGACATAATCATAATCATACACATTAGAACACCTTCCTAGAACTTCGTAAGGCGATAGTTGTGCCATGTCTAGATGTGTTCATTACTTCCACCTACCCTAAGTAACCTCCCTTAGGTCATCCTAGATAGGGTCTTAGTCATTTACTTCCATTGTACATTTACTTTAGGTAAACTATAGCCTTAACTGACCATATGACCATGGGTTCTAAACATGGAATTCGGTGTTGTAGAGACTTACACCAATGGAAGGTGTTCTTACCTAGCAAACATAGAACATTAACACATTCTAGCATTTTTAGTTGATATCACAATGTTAGATCCTATATAGAAAGCATAGTTTATGGAACTTGGAGGCATCATGGAAACATTAACTCTAACACCCTTTTTGTTCATGCGGCTTTCCACCCTCTGAGGACTATGGCGACCTACCTATCCTACAATAAGAAGGGACACACCTCATCTTCAAGTTCACTCAATGCTAAGCTAAGTTCCTTTAATTGAAAAGACATTATTACATTACTTTATAAAATATAGGCTTAGGAGATTGACTCCCTATGTTCTTAGCTCATAGGTCATAGATGAGAGTTAATCAACCTAAATCATGTGAGGAACCCTTTCACATGGACGTAGAATATATCATTAGCACTATCTAGTCTAGGATACACTTTATCACACCTTTCAATGCTGCTTTATTGACTAGATCATCATTCATGTGTGTGTATACATATATGTGAGTAAATCTTTCAGATTACACATTAAAATCAAACATGTTCATACATCAATGCATAAGTCTATTGGTATAAATATATGAGAAATCCTTTCATATAAACTCACTAAAACACTATTCACATTCATACTTCACCATATCATATAATTCATATTCATATTATTCCCTTAAATCCATTTTCATGTACATAGAAACAAAAATTAGAAACTATCCTATTAAGGCACACATGTGCAATGCATAGGCAAGGTCCCATTCCATTGCCCATAGAGGTACACCTACCAAGTCATCCTAGTTAAATAAAAACACATCATACTTTCATAGACATAATCTTAACATGCATGGTAGCATACACTAGTGAATATGAGATCTACATTTCATTTAGATAGCATGACCTATAGTACTTGCAAGCGTGCATAATCTGCGAGTGCGTGTATATTGGTCAACATGATCAAATAATGACTATACATAATATCTTGAGGCAGACATCCTCTTAAGACCATAATTCACAACAAAGCATAGACCACACCACCATTTAGCATAGGAGGTAAGAAAATATTCACATTACATTCAAGACTCCTAACCTTAGCTATTCACACATTCACATAGGGGTAAATGGGTATGGGTCATTAGTCCTTAATACTCAATTGATGGTAGAACCTACATATGATATTTTATAACCATTTAAATGCTCATAACAATAGTAACATAACCTAGATATCACAACTACAGTAGAAGACTAGGCATAAGTTACACATAAAGTGATCATCATAACAACTCATTCATATATTCATAAATTTTCGTTCAAGACCATGGTCAACACATATATAGTGACAGTAAAGTAAAACCGCCACCATAATTGGACCATACCACACAATGCCATACAAGTCTTCATCAGCATTACTATAAATAAGTAGAAAAGTAGAAAAGTAGAGCAATTCTTACCAATCCTTTAACGTTTGTTCATCATTGACCACTACTCTTATTTCATCAATAATTCAATTATATAAAAATATCTAAAATATAATGATCATACAAGAAACCATTTACAAGTTGCTACAAGATCATACTATAACATAATTCTAGGCATCACATGTATACTAGAAAGTAGAGAGTTATAAATCAGTTACTAATATTCTTTACTGTGGTTACCATGATTAACATTCATCATTGATAATATACCAATAATACCAACCTAGGTCAGTAGCTAAAGACATAATAATCAAGACTAAAGCATGATTTATCTACCATAAATTGAGGTAACATTATGTTCATGGAATTATCAATTTATAGAATGTGAAAGGAAGCCGATCTCTTATCAATTATTTGTTACTTTGATTGTCCATTAGTCATGATCCCAATTAATCTATAATACACAAAATGGAAGTGGTTAAATCCTACTAGGAATTAGATAATATTGAGTAATATAATCTATAATACACAATATTGAGTAGTATTAGGCATGTTAGATAATATTGATTTAAGGTTGTTAGCCAATTTCTATGTATTAACAAATACCTTAAAATACACTTTGGTTCCAATACCCCAATCCAAGATTGTTTAGGAATTGTACCTTCAATGAAGACCCTAAGATAAATTTTTTCATTTATATCTCACATAAATTAGTTACAATGAATCCAAGTGTCAAGCCTAGGATACCATAGAACATGATCATTTAAAATGATCATATAGATTAAGAAGTGCCCAAGGACATAATGAGGATTCTTGGGACAAGAAGTGAACTTTCTAAGTACAACAACAAGAAGTGCGCAGCAATACATGTGCTACCCGTCAAGAGACCAAGCGGCCAAGCCCAACAGAATTTGGTTAAGGCTGTTATGTGGCATTCGCATGTTGGGTCTAGCCACGTGGGGCCTAGCTTCCTAAGAAATCCTAGCTCTAACTAACTTACCTAACTAGCTAACTAACTTAGGACTAACTAAAATAAATTAACTAGTGTGCCCGAAATCCTAAGACCTAACCGGGTGACATTAGCCGAGTTACTAACTAAAGAAACATCCTACTACCTAAACTAGGATGGTCCAAAGGGGTTGGTTATTTTTCTTGTGACTTAGGGGTAAATTAGTAATTACCCTAGGTCACTTGATTAATTAGATTAGCAACTTAATTGATTAATTTTAAAACAATTATGTTACTCGAATCCTTAGCAATTTTTTAGAATTTTTCTAAGTAAAATGCTCTCCTATTTTTAGTAAATTTAGGAGGGGCGTTTTTGGTAATTTAACTTATGAAAAGACCCAATTAAGTGGAGGGTCTTATAGGACGACTCTATAATGATATTAGGTCAGTTTTAGACCATTTTTATACATCCCAAATAAGATCAAACGAAATTTTATTCTCTCTCTCAAGAAACATTCTGTTTTTCAAAACTCCATTGAAGAACGAGAAAAACATAAGCAAAAAAATAAAGGTTACGAAGTTTCCAATCAGAGTTTCGTAGATTCTTCATGTATAAGGTATGGGTTTTTACTTTTGGGATTCCTTTCCTCAAGAGTTCCTTTCAAGATAAGTTTTCAAGTACATCAAATACTAGGGTTTTTACTCTATAAAATGGATTTTTTTCTTCACCCTAAATTTATTATTTATAACGAAAAGTAAACGTTCTCCATAGCTAATTTCACACGAATAGTTAAGTATTTGATTGATAATGTTTCAATGACGTGTGATATATGATATTTCTCGAAGTGATACTTTTGAATGGGCTGTTTATGGTATTTGATAACGTGTAAACGTTAGGATTGAGATTAAGAGTTGAATGAACCCTTTAACGACCCGTTTCCCTTCTCCTACTATATGCATTGATCTTGTACATGATTTGATGAGTTGTTCTTGATTATGATATTGATTATTTCACTAAGTATGAGTATGAATAGTGTAAAATGAATATGGTTCTTAGAAGAAAGAGGTAAGTCTTCTAAAGTTGTGATTACCTTACATTGTTTATGTTAGCCTATGCATGACAATGTTATGTTATGAAATTATGTTTGATGTTTTTATGTGTAAATGTTGGGCGATAAACATGTTAAATGTTAGATCATGATAAGACTAAAAAAATACAAGCTATGATATTCTCTTGTATGCTTTACACAAGATGACTATGTTATGTTAATCTCACATTTGATGGGTTGCGATGAAAGAAAATTCTCATCTAATCCTAAAAGATTTTACGTTCATGTTCATACCGTGAGTTAACCTCCTATGATCTATGATAATTTTATGATGAAAGAAAACTTAAAGTTGATTTCAAGAAAGGGGACTTAAGCTAAGCACCAATGGACTAGATATGAGAAGTGTCCCTTCCCTAGAGGAAGGTAGGTTTACAATGATTCTCATGAGGTTAAGGCTTCAATATAATGTGGAAATATGGGTCTCTAATACATCTCCTAGTACTTTAAATATGTCTCCACCATAGGATACTAGTTAGTGGATCCACATAAAAAGCTATGTCATGTACGTTCAACTTTGGTCGGTAGACCACCTCTTTTATGTGTGGATATGATATTCTAATGTATGCTTTACACAAGAGGACTATGTTATGTTAATGTAAAATATGAAGGGTTGTGGTTAAAGGAATTTCTCATCTAATTCTAAAAAAGCTCATGATCATGTTTATACATGGAGTTAACCTCCTATGATCTATGATAATTTTATGATGAAAGAAAACTTAAAGTTGATTTCAAGAAAAGGGAGCTAACAACCAATGGACTAGACATGAGAAGTGTCCCTTCCCTAGAAGATGGTAGGTTTAAATTGATTCTCATGAGGTTCAGGTTGCCATGTAATGTTGAACTATGGGTCTCTAATCCGTCTCCTAGTTCTCGAACTATGTTGCCACCATAGGCTGCTAGCTAGTTGATCCACTTAGAAATCTATGTCATGTGGGTTTTACTTTGGTCAGTTGACCACCTCTTTTGGTCTGTGGAAGATATCGAAATCCATGTTCATCTCACATGGTCTATGCCAATTAATGTAAATTCATGTAAAATGAAAGACATGTAAATTAACGTTAAATAGGGTGACTTGAGGAGTTGGCTTCGTATAGGTAGGGGTATGGGACTCTACCTAGACATTGCACCACTTAAATATAATGGAAGTCCTAGGAGATTATTCTTATGTAATATGATTACATGAATGATATATGTTTATGATACATGATGAAACTCTTACATACATGTTGGTCATTATAATGAATATATTATTGGGTTATGTTGTTATATGAAGTGATGACTACTTATGTTACAATTTGCATGAAACAAAACTTTAATTATGGTCTCATATCTTATCTACTTTGTTGTGTGGGGTAATGGGGCTTCACATGACCATTGCAATTGTAGTTTAGGGATGAGATCATTGGTAAGTGTTTTATATGTTATGTTTATATGATTTATTGAATATGTTTACATGACTCTATCAAAATATGTCTTTCATTATGATCATGTTGTAAGTTTATGGTATCCTTAGTTTGAACACGTTATGTGGTATGTGCATTGAATAAATTCACGTGACTTAGCATGTTTTCCAACGAAGCAATAAATCATCATTTTTCATGCATGTCCTTATGTGTTATGTGCATATACTCATACTTATTACATGTGCCTACTAAACCTATTACTTTATATTACTATAACTGTAGGTTTCGACCATTGAATTTTAAGCAGGTTGATTTGAAGAAGCATAAAACTCTTTCTCCAAGTCTTGGTAGGTCCTCACGTTCGAGGATTTTTTCTTCCATTTCCAGCTTCATGAAGACATTTGTAGAAATTAACAGTATTAGTTTTCCATTTATGTTCTTTGGATTTTTTTGTATTAAGGCCTATATGACAAATTAACTATTATTGGCTAACTCCAGCATTGCATTCTTTAGATTGTATAGTATATGTGAGACAGATGTCTAGTTTATCGTATGTATGTATATATGCTAAGTACTAAGTGTAAGAATACTTGAATAGTATGTTAAAAGTTTTAACTTTTCGTCTAAATTTAATTGTAAGATTGTGATGAAAGCCAAGAAGAGGCTTGTCTTCGACCTCTAAGAGGTTAACGACACGTCTCATCAAGGGTGTTCTCTCTAGGTGTGACAAACTTGGTATCAGAGCATGATGTTTTAAAAATTCGTAGGATCATCTCACTAAACAACATTACCTAGTGTGTTGTTTATGGTTGTGAAGCCCGCCACAGTTATGGATGAGAGGCCATTTAATGATTAAGAAGCTTATCTTTTCTTGATACTCCCATCGTGACTTTAGATCTTTACACGATGTGGGTCTTTCTATAATTATGGAGTTCCTTCTTGAAAAACTTTTTCCAAGCGAACAAAGATAATCTAAGGTAGAGAGTTTCATCAACTTCCGTCAACAGAGGTATAGTGTTTACGAAATACTAACTTAAACGGAAAATTTCATTATTTGTCCCAATATGCTTTCTTCTTTGAGTTTCCAATGCTAGGATACAATGGAGTGTTGATGCAACGGGGGTGTCTGAAGAGATTGGCAGAGAATGTCATGTAGCCCTTGCTGCATACAATATGTATCTTTCTAGGTTGATGGTTCTGCTCAACAAGTTGAAGACAGTCGCCTAAGGAAGATGAATAAGGAAGCTATGTAGGAAATGTCTTTTGAAGCTAGTTTTTCTATAAGTAGGCTTGATGTTCAATACAAGACTAAGTCTAAGAAGAGGTTTTCAAACAAAGTTCCTTCCAATTTCTTTAAGAATCGCAAATGATATAGGTTCTAGTCCTAACCCTGAAGAGGGGAGGAATGTTGATCCACCAAAAAGAGAGAACAACTTGTGGTAAGTGTGGTAAGAGAAATATGCGGGTGAAGGTCTTTTTGGGACTAATAGTTGCTATATATTTTGGCAAAGGTGACCATATGGTGAAATATTGCCCTAATGTAAGAATTCAAGGTAAGGGTAATATCCAAGCTCAACCAAGTGATCCTAGTTTGAAGCTCCAAAAAGGAAACATTTTTAAGCATTCAAGGCCAGGGGTGAACAAGAAAGATCCACCGACGTTGTCACGGGTGATGTGTACAGTTTTTCTCCTGTTTATGTCTATGAATTTTCTTGATCAAGTGCATATGTCGGTAAATATAGTACAAACTATTTTTTTAATGAAAATGCCTTCTACTTTATTTTCTTGTACTTATGGTGAAACATGTCATGCATATGTTTTCTTAATATTTTTGTTGTGTCTTTGAGAAGAATGATACATCGTATGGCTTTGATGATTTTTAAACTTATGATAAGGTTGAGCAAGGAAGTTCCTTCATCCTTGGGTTGTTCTGCCTAGGTAGCTCTTCAAGATTGTGCATCATGACTTTGAGTGTTAAGTGGTAATGATATATTATGTTGCTGGTTGTGCTGCTAGTATTGAGTTTATTTCCTACCCTCAAAAAGATTTTAGTGTCATTCGGGGACGAATGATCCTATGGTGGGATAATGTAACACTGCACAAGTGTCATGTAACATTCCCAAACATATACTTAACTAGAGAAGAGTCTATTAGGTTTAAAGATTATGTATAGGGGTACATAGGCATCTCAATGCATAATATTGAGCAATATTGGGTATGGTAGAGAATATTGGATTATGGTTGTTATCCAATTTCTATGTATTAACAAGTAACTTAAAATACAATTTGGTTCAAATGCCCAAACAAAAGCTTGTTTTGGAATTGTACCTTAAACGAAGACCCTAAGCTAGATTTTTTCCTTTATATCTCACACACATTAGGTACGAGGCATCCAAGTGTCAAGCCTAGGGCACCATAGCACATGATTATTTTCAATGATCATGTAGATTAAGCAGTGCCCAAGGACTTAGTGAGGATCCTTGGGACAAGAAGTGAAAAAGTACAACAACAAGAAGTGCACAGAAAAACATGTGCAACATATGCGCAAGCACATGTGCTAACGACCAAGAGACCAAGCGGCCAAGCCCAACCAAATTTGGTTAGGGCAGTTAGGGGGAAGACGTGCATTGGGTCCAGCCACGTGGGGCCTAGATTCCTAACCAATTACTGGCTCTAACTAACTAACATAACTAGTAACTAACCTAGGACTAACTAAAATAAACTAACTAGTGTGCCCTCAATCTTATGACCTAACCGGGTGACACTACGCAAGTAACTAACTAAAGAAACTATCTCTAGTAAACCTATCCCTAGATGGTCCAAAAGGGGTTGTTTAATGGTCTACTGGCTAAGGGATACTTTAGTTATTCCATAGGTCACTTAATTAATTACTTGATAAATAAGTTATTTACTCGAACCTTTAGCAAATTTTCAGAATTTTGCTAAGTCAAATGCTCTCCTATTTTTTAGTTACTTTACGCAGGGACGTTTTTGTAATTTAGAACTTATTAAAAGACCAAATTAAGTGGAGGGTTTATGGGACGACTATACTATTGATATTAGTAAGTTAGACCACTATTTAACAAGTCCCATCAGATCAAAAACGACATTTTCATCTCTCTCTCAGAATGCTTTCTTTTTCAAAACTCCATTTGAAGACAAGAAAAGCTTAAGGCAATGAGATGGGGTTTGAAGTTTCCAATCAGAGTTTTTCATGGATTCTTAATCTATAAGGTATGGGTTTTTTCACGCTGATATTGGCTTCCCCAGAGGTCCTTTCAAGATAAGTTTTTCAAATAACTTCAAATACTATGGGTTTTTTCACTCTACAAATGGATTTTCTCTTCTTAACCCTAGATTATTATTTCCAATAAAAGTAAACGTTTTGTGCCTAGATAATTTCACAACACGAATAGTTAAGTATTTGATTGATAATGTTTGAATGATGTGTGATATATGATATTTTCTAAGTGATGCTTTAGAATAGGCTGTTTATGGTATTTCATAACGTGTAAATGTTAGGATTGGTATTAAGACTTTAATGAACCCTTTAACAACCCGTTTCCCTTCTCCTACGCTATACATTTATATTGTTTATGATTTTATGAGTTTTTATTGATTATGTTATGAAGTCTTTCACTAAGATATGATGAATAGTGGGAAAGTTGAATAAGGTTCTTGGAAGCAAGAGGTAAGTTCTTCTAAATTGTGATTACTTACTCTACATTGTTTATTTACTATGATCATGATGTTATGTTATAAAGTATGTGTTGATGTTTTATGTTAATGTTGGGCAATCACATGCTAACTGTTAAATCATGAAATACCCATGTACATACTGATCAAAACGCAAGCTATGATATTCTCTTGTATGCTTATCACATGAATGACTATGTTTAGGTTTAGCTCCATATTAAGGGTGGCCGATGAAAGAAAATTCTCATCTAATCCTAAACGAGATCTTAATGCATTTTTTCATTGATTTACCCTCCTATAGCCTATGATAAGTTAGGATGAAAAGAAGAATGAAAGGTTAATTTCAAGAAAAGGGACTTAAGCTAAGGACCGATGGACTAGATATGAAAATTGTCCCTTCCCTAGTGGAAGGTAGGTTCACAATTATTCTCATGAGGTTTAGGTTCCATGTAATTTGGAATTATGTATCTCGAATGCGTATCTTGGTTCATGAACTATGTTGCACCATAGGATACTAGCTAGTGGATCCACCTAGAAAGCTATGTCATGTAGATTCCTTCTTTGGCCGGTAGACCACCTCTATTAGGTGTGGGGAAGACACCGGATACCATGCATGATATATGTCGGTTAAGGCACATGTTACCTCATGTAAAATGAAATACAAGTAAATGAACATTGACTAAGGTGACTTGAGAAGTTTTCTTAGTATAGGTAGGAGTATGAGACTCTTCCTAGACATTGCATAAGTTAACTCTAAGAGAATCCCTAGGAGATTGTTCTTATGTAATATGGTAACATGAAAAATATATGTTTATGATATATGATGTTACTCTTACATGAATGTTGGTCATTATAATGAATATGTTATTGGTTTATATTAATCTATGAAGTGATGACTACTTATGTTACAAGTTACATGAAGAAAAACTTGAATTATTGTCTCAAATCCGATCTACTTGGTTGTGTGGGGTTAGGGGTTTCACATGACCATTGAACTTTTAGGTTGGGAATGAGATCATTTGTATGTTTTTTGTATGTTATGTTTATATCATTTAATGAATATGTTAACATAACTCTATGAAAATATTTCATTGATTATGATTATGTTTTAAGTTGATGGTATCCTTAGTTTGTATACGTTATATGGTATGTGAATTGAATATGATTATGTTTTAAGTTGATGGTATCCTTAGTTTGTATACGTTATATGGTATGTGAATTGAATACTTTCACATAACTTAGCATGTTTTCTAATGAAACGACAAATGATCCTTTTTCATGCATGTCCTTATATGTTATGTGCTTATACCCATACTTAGTACATATGTAGTAGTAACCCCATTACTTTATATTACTACAACAGTAGGTTTCGACCATTGAAGTTTAAGTAGGCCGATTCAAAGAAGCTTGAAACTCTTCTCCAAGTCTTGGTAGGTCCTCACGTTCAGGGATTCTATCTTCCATTTTCTAGCTTTATGAAGATATAAGTAGAACTTAAAAGTATTAGATTTCCAGTTATGTTCTTTGGATTCTTTTGTATTAAGGCCTATATGTCATATTAGGTATTATTGGCCAAGTCCAGCATTGCATTCTGTAGATTGTTTAATATATGTGAGACAGATTTCTAGTTTATCGTATGTCCGTATGTATGCGAAGTATGAAGTCTAAGTATACTTCAATAGTATGTTAAAAGTTGTAATTTTTCTTCTAAATTTAACTGTATGATTGTGATGAATGCTAAGAAGAGGCTTGTCTGCGACCTCTGAGAGGTTAACGACGCCGGTCTTATCCTGGTTGTACTCTCCGGGTTTGACATTAACATAGAAACACCAAGGTATTCTAAAAAAGGTAATTTTAGGGAACTTATCCCCTAATTATCTAGTTAGATCATACTATATAACCACATATGTTCTTCAATAATTCAATAGACACCAAGGTCATGCAACATTAGGGGAAACAATAGAGGAGACTTAGCCTTAAGGACTCTTTCTTTTATTTCGTCATTTAAGTAAGGTAACCTCTAGGTCGATCAAATCCAGATCAGCACCCTACAAAGATAAGAATACTACCCTCAATTCTATGGGAAACATTAATTCAATAACATCAAGGGACTCACAACACAATAAGAAGTTAGAAACAAATCTATGACTCATTTTATCATAAGACTCTCATTCTTTATTCCAAATAGCAGTTCTCCTCTTTACATTCATTATCATGCTCATATGCATCAATTCTATACACATTTCAAAAAATTTAAATAAAGGAACAATTTAGTCAATTTCCCAAAAAATGATACATTAAGTTGCATCGCTTTTAAAGTGAACATGCTTCAAAATTCCAAAAATGCAAAATTTAGGCAATTGATGAGTAAAGAATGACAACATGCGATACAAAACATTACCAAATCATCCTTCATAAGCATGCATACAACATTCACAACTAGTGTCAATTCTATATAAAGGACTCCAATTCCTACTAGGCAACTTATCAAGGGTCACATGTATTCAAAGGGAAAAATTGAGCACTTTTAAGCACATATTTTATGGTAGCATGCTTCCATATGTAGTTACTGAGCATTTCAAGTTCAAATCATGATAGTAGGCTACCATCATGTAAAATCATATAGTGACTCATCATTCCAAAAGGAACTCATTCTAACTATAATAACTTCTAGCATGCTTTAATCCTATCATGACATACATTTCTCAATATAACATGCTTTTTACATAAATTTCATATATAACCATAATTGGTATCACCTCATCAAAACATGCCAAAATTCACCTTTACACATACTCATTCAACCATAAAACCAAGATAAGCATTTAAACTCATCTTTTCGCCCTAAAGCATATAGAACAATCTCATCTAAGAAATCACATCTAAAAGACCACCAGAAAAGAAAACATCAGAGAGAGATATTAGGGAGTTAAGTTCTATGGAACGATATGAGAATGATAAAGAAGGAAAACTCTATATTAATATAGCCTCTCGTAAAACTTGATGTGTCGCAACTCACCACCAATGATGTGAGACCTACTAGACTTGGCAATATGAAACTTCTGGGACCCTTAACCACTTTTAAAAACCTCATGCTCTGATACCATGTTTGTCACATCCCTGGAGCACCCCTAGAATTAACATGGCGTACTTAACCTCTCGGAGGTATTATACAAGCTCATAATTATCATTCATCGCACTCATAGTAAATTTAGCGAAAAATTTAAAATTTTTCATAGCACATCATATGCTAGAAACTTAACTTTATATAGACGTAAAATATCACATTACATAACAAGACTAAGTATTTTTGCCATGTTAGACTCAACAAAATTAGATTACATTAGGGACACGTCCCTTAAACAATAATACATAACTATACAACATTTAAACATTTTACAGTAAAGACATGACATTAGGGAATCCTTGAACTTAAGGATTCCTTTCATTGGTCTTGAGAATCATATATAAATATCTTAACCATTTTATACATACTTTAAGCATCCATAACCGACAATTTGTGTAAAAAGTAGAGAAGAATGCGATTAGTACTAAGTAAGGCAACCATGCAATAACATGCATTTTAAAAAGGGACCATTTTCTTGAAAATCATACTTCGTGCCTTTTTGAGTAAATCCTTACGAAACCTTTAAACAATAGAATTTACATCATTTTCATACTTCATAGAAACACAACCAAAAGACAAACATCATAGAAAAGCACAAATAGAATTGGTTCATGATGTTGTATAGGGTCAATTATATCTTAGATACTGCCTATAACATGTTATAATGATGAATTTTGTGTTTGTATCCAATGTGGATTGATGCTTGAAGACTTGATCCCTTATTCCTCTTTATTGTAATCCCATGATGTTCACTGTAATCTTGATCTCATGGCAAATTGTAGTAGAATTTCGTCTAAGCCATGATATCTTTAACTACTACCTTTTTGTGTATACTTGTTTAATTGTGAGCATGACTAATGGATAATCAAAGTGAGAAAGAATTGATAAGAGATAAACTTACTTTCACATACTTAGCACAAGAATGTACTAAGTATGGCAACCATCAAAAAACATGCATTTTAAAAAGGGACCTTTTTCTTGAAAATCATACTTCGCGCTTTTTTGAGTAAATTCTTACGAAATCATTAAACAATTGAATTTACATCAATTTTATACTTCATAGAAACACAACCAAATGACAAACATCATACAAAAGCACATATAGAATTGGTTCATCATGTTGTATAAGTTCAATTATATCTTAGGTACTGCCTATAACAGGTTATAATGATGAATTATGTGTTTGTATCCAATGTGGATTGATGCTTGAAGACTTGATCCCTAATTCTTATTTATTGTAATTCCATGATGTTCACTGTAATCTTGACCTCATGGCAAATTGTAGTAGTATTTCGTCTAAGCCATGATATCTTTAACTACTGCCTTTTTGTGTATAATTGTTTAATTGTGAGAATGACTAATGGACAATCAAAGTGAGAAATAATTGATAAGAAATCAAGGAAATGAATCCTTAAATCCAAGGATGTCCTATGTGTACTTATTGTAAAGTCTATCAAGTTATTGTATAGTTTTGTATTATGTCTTAAGGGTCGTAACCCTAATGTTGTTGACTCTAAGATGATAAAGATACTTAGAGTCTAAATATGTATTATGACTTATATTTTACATGTAAATGAAGTAAAGTTTCTAGCATTTGAGGTTCTATGAAAATTTTTAAATTTTCCGCTAATTTCCTATGTCGATGTGATGAATGATAACTATGGGCTTGTATAAGATCTTCGAAAGTTCATGTACGCGATGTTGCTTCTATCGGGTGATCCCCTATCGTGACACCCTTCTTTCTTCATTTCATAAAGCTAATACTTCTGTCTTAAACTAGCCCGAAGGCTCTTTACTTTTTTTAAATGAGTAAAAACATTTAGAACTCTTAGAGATCACTTAATTCCCCTTATAACTTTTGAGAATGAACTCAACTCTTTAATCTTGCTCAACTAGATACTTGAGTCTTAAACAATGTTAAAAAACTTTGTTAAAGACTTTTGGAACTTTAAGAACTCACTTTGACTTGCTTCTTAAGTTTGAGACTTGACTCTTAACTCATTCAACTTTGATCTTAACTTTCCTTGAAATAGATTATGTATTCAAGGATCATGATCTCATTTTTATTGATGATTTCATGATGTTTAGATGTACTTTAGAGTATTAGAATCAACAAACAAATGAGGGTAAATCACATAGGAACTAGTATGAAAAGATAGGGATAGAATGCGGTCTCCAGGTGACCTTGGCACTCAGAGAAGCGCGGAGTAACAGATTTGTGGTGCTCTAGTTAGCGCGGTGCAACAGAGGCTGTCATGAGGGGCTCTGGTAAGCAGGGAGCCCCAGGGCCTATCTGACGGAATTTTCAATTTTTCTTCTTCGATTTTAATCTCTAAAGCTTCTAAACTCCCATGGATCTCCCCCCAAACACTTAGGATCACTCAAATTTAAAATACCCAATAGTTAAGACTCATAAATAACCCCGAAAACACGAATCAAGCAACCAAAGGTATACTACAATTCAACCAACAAGAGTTCAAGGGTATTTTCATGAAGAACTTCAATGTTCATCATTCAATCTACTCTAATTGCGTTGAATTATACATATTGTTGTGTTGGTTGAAGAACCCAACACATAAATATCTCACATACCTCGATAGGGATCACCCCCGACGAAACTCACTAAATGATCTTGGCAAAATCTTCATCTTTTCTCCTTTCTGCGTCTTCTCTTTTCTTTTCTCCCAAGCCCTAAGTGTATTTAACTTTTCTAGAACTGAATTAAGATTTAGTTTTAACCCTAATAAGACCTTAAAACGAATTAGGAAATAGAAGTATGAAAAGACCACATTAGCCTTAATAAAATCCGTATTGGACTTTTCTCAGTCCAACAACCCAAGTTCCGAAAGGCATATCTCCCTCGTACAATATTGAAAAGTCCCAAAATCAACGGCGTTGGAAAGAACTCTTAAAGGGATATCCAACTTTATAAGGAACTGACCCTAACTCATCTTGAGGTATAAGTTATGGTAATTTGGAAATGACCAAAAACTCACTTTTGCGCTTTGGAAATTTTCCAGATTTCTCCTATATTTTCCAAAAAGAATTATTCTTAGTTTCTTTGTTTAATCTTAGCTATTTTGGTTTATGATATCTTACACAACCATGGTCAAAACAACTTAAAAAAAGACCTTAATTGAACTACAAATATTAGGAATTCAGTTCTAATTTTCCATAAATTATGATTTTATCGGTTCTAGATTATTCTTTTAGAATATTATTAAGTCGACAACCACCTTTTTTCTCATATATAAAAATAAGAGTGTTTTTCATTATCAAGGACACATTGCATCGAGAACAATAATAATATAATAACGAGAAATTAATTGTTGACCTTTATTAGTTTGATAGTATAGTATAAGGTAATTCGTCTACTGATTTCTTTGATGCATAATAATATTTCTTAAAATTACTGAGTAAGTGATCAAGATCTAGATATATAGTTTTGATTTATTTTCTCAAGTAAAGACATTTGATATCTTTTGATAATATATGTTATTACTTGGATCTAGCCAAGTCTTTAGAACAACCCGTTCTTGGAAATACTTGAGTTGTTCTTTCAAATATAATCTATTTTGATTCCACACTTTAAAATGTTCAATTCTAAATTTGGAATCTCTCTAACCACATATTAATATTACAGAATTCAATCAAGATAAAATAATAAAATAATTAGGTTATAGCTAAAAATATTAAATTAGTTTAAATTGTTTTAACTAGAGATTAAAGTCATAGATAAAGGTAAGAAATCCAAACATTAACATATAAATGTATAGACACAATAAAATGAATTGAAGGTATTTACACGGTGGTTGCATGAAAATTGAGCTAAAAACATTAATTTAGTGCACCCAAGGGTATGTCCTAGTGATCAATAAAGTGGTTGAGAACCAAACTCTCAAATTTAAATTTTAGCAAAAATACAATCGTTGCATGAATCTTCTCATATGTCCGGTTTTGTTGGAAAGAGTTTCCTCCTGCATGTTGCGTGGAAACTTGTCACAACCCAAAGTAGACCCTACGTGTTACATGGTATATAGGACATCAAAAGAGTTTGACAAAAAAAGGAAGTCTAACATAAGTCTCAAAGTCATACAAAGAAAGTGAATGGGACGTAAGTCATACATCACATACAAAATCAAAAACAAAATGACATAAAGCTATAAAGTGTCTCGGTCCCTGGAACATGATGACTCACCAATCACTTTAAGTACCTATTAGATGTCTATCCACGAGTGTGCGAGACAGGAACATCGAACCCTACATTCATGATATAATTTAAGCATAAATACGCATTAATACATGAGATGTACTAAGTATAAGACAATATGCATAAACATAGGCATGATATAACATAAAGGACTTAAAACGTATAGGCATGATCACAATAAAACATTTAATAGCTTTTAGAAAAGAAATGGCATGAAAATAATAAAACATGGTCAAATACATTAACATAAAATACATAAGGAAATCTTGAAGAACCATAGTAATTTTGTGATATTTTAGTTCTAACAGACAATATGACCATGAGAGCTATATATCATACAATAATCCAGTATATCCCTCACACCAAAAGAAGGAGAATATATTATCCAAGGTAGAATATGTACATTTCATCATTTCCAAAAATTTATCCATTATCTAGGTCATTTAAGACATTCCTATAGGGGCACATAGTTTGGGACAAGAAATAGCTACTACAAAAACCTTTCACCAATGAGAATCATTATGTGAGAAATACCTTTCATAATCATGATCATAATAACATGTGAGAAAGCCTTTTACAATAGCATTTATACATTACTTTAAAAGCATAATTAGATAATTATAATAGGTTCATAAAAATATACATATCTTCATAGATTTATGCTTCATAGTTCATAACCTTTATATGGGTTCTTAATAAGAAATCATTGATCATGAACGGGTCAAGATAATTTAAATTAAACATCACGAACTAAAATGAAATCATGCATTATATGACTTAATAAACAACAAAAAATAATAATTGAATGGAACCCATGAGATTGGATTGAAACCCTAACATGAATAATTTGAAATAGAAGAAAGAACTTGGAAACCTTAGTTTCTCATGGAGGAGAGGACTCCATGGGTTAATACCCACATATCTTGATCCTTTAAGCCTAAAAATGTAGAGAATTGAAGACCTTAATAAAACCCTAATTTTCTTCTAATTATTTCTTAGTTTTGAGAGAATTAAGGGAGTTGTTTTTTTGTATTTAGGAGAATGAATAGAAAATGGTAAAATTGGGGGTAGAAACATTATATATGTAATGCCTAAAATGTTATTTAGATGTAGCTAGAGACTAACATGAGTGTCATGAGGGTATGAGGTCCTAAAATTATCAATTATGGTGTTAATAGGTAGTATATAGAGTTTGAGAGATTTTGTATTTGAAACATCAAAGAACGTCAGGTGACGTTTTAAAAATAGCCTTGAGATGTGATAGCTTGTCTTAGTATGTTTCATGATGTTTTAGATAGTGTTTGGACCTCAATTATATATGGAGGGTTCCTAAAATCTATACGGACGTATTTGGGGTGAAAATGTCCAGGCACCACTCCCAAGGACCCACCTAAGGGTCCTTGAATAAGACCCAATTTGAGAGAAAAGTTGTTAAAGACCAGTCTCCACCAATGAGGGGCATCAACGGACCGTAGGTCCATCAATGCCCCATCGATGGGAGGATTTGGTTGGGGCATAGTATATCAAGATAAAGCAACATTTGGGTAGTCTTTGACCAAGACGTCGGTTTTCCAGTACAAACCATCGTTTGGTTGATGCCTTGTCAATCGTCAATGGTTCTGCAACTTTATGCCAGTTCACTGTTAAGTGGAGAGGTGAATTATGAAATTCACCCTAATTCCAAATATTTATATGGGATTTTAGGTAGTATTGGGAATTATGTGACTATTTAAACAATAAAAGACCCCCCTACACTCTAGAATTGAAATAAAAAACTCTCTCTCATATTAGAACTCTCAAGAAACACCATTGGAGAAGAAGAAGAATTGGGAGCAGAAGCTTAGGAAGAATTGAAAAAGGTTTCATTCTAGTATTAAGTCCCTAATCTAAGTATTTTAATGTTATTCATTCATGGATTCTTCCATCAATGAATCCCCCCTAGTTTCCTTCAATTGTGAATCCAAAGAACCCCATTCAAGATAGGTTGTGATTGTATTATGGGTAAGGCTCCATTGTAATTTCAATCTAGTATGTAGAATTCAATGGTGTTTATATGATGATTATATACTGTTTGATGGAGTTTTCATGGTGACTTATAGTAATTGCATTGAGGGTGATCATGGCGATCTTAGGCCATTAGA
The DNA here is from genome assembly GCA_027704765.1 of Solanum habrochaites. NCBI lineage: Eukaryota > Viridiplantae > Streptophyta > Magnoliopsida > Solanales > Solanaceae > Solanum > Solanum habrochaites. The sequence goes on along the minus strand of JAKWJA010002489.1, from coordinate 59,560,130 downwards.
GACTTCATAAAGGTTTTGTTTTGTTTCTTCTTAACTGGATTGTGTTCTATATTAATTGATCATGGTTGGATTATCTAAGTGTGAATTGAACTAGATTTGATGAATTAAGATTGATCTGGATTGAATTGAACCCTAAAGATTGAATTATGTCTATATTCACCTAGTATTGAAGAATGTGAGAACAAAGATAAGGCTAGAAGACTCTATAATATACCTATGAATGAAGATATAATAAATTGATAAGTAATGAACCTTAGGATGGTTTTGTTGGATGTAGATTTCGGATGATTGAATGAAAGGGATAGGTACTTGAGCATGGAGAGATTGTTTAGGACATCCATCCTTGAGAAAGAAGGTTGATTAAGGCTTCACAAGAAAACCTTGGAGTATATGTTTGACTCCAAGGAGATATAAAAAGTGAGACGGATGGTCTAGAAAGGGTCCTAACTCCAAGTAGAAACGAGAGCCACACCTAGAAGTTGTGATGACTATCCAAGTATGTCTCATGAGGGGGGATCCCTTCACGTAGTAGAGTAAAGGTATCCAAGTAGAGATCTCCATATCATATGAGCTAATACATGCTTAAGAAGAATCTCGTAGTGTTCATAAGCAATGAATGAACATAGACATGCCCAAGGCGTATCTCGTAGTGTTCACGGTGTTTGAATGAACTTAGCCATATCCAAGGGGTATCTCATAGTGTTCAAGATTATTAAGGGATAAAGAAATACCTTAACAAGTATCTCATAGGATTCATACGATTAATGAACTTAGACATACTTCAACAAGTATCTCATAGTGTTCAAAAGATAAAGATAGGGGCTAGGCTCCAAATTTAGAAGTAATATAAAAGGATCCAAAAATAGTACCTTGCATGAATGGTGTTATGGTGAATCATAATTGCATTGAACAAGGTATAACGTAGGGTCATTCCTGAAGAACAGATTGAAGATATGATTGGAAAAGAGTTGACTTTCCTAGTAAAAAATAAATGAAGTTAAGTAATGATAAGGCTATGGATGATTAACATGCTAAGGATGACTTGAAGATAGTCTTAGTATATGGGGTAGTATGATCTGCCTCATGTACATTGCACAAGCATGTCTCGAGTAAATCATAAGGGTATATTACTCCTTAGTATGAAATATGGCTACTAGAGACATCATGAAACAAGATAGGGTGCCTTCAAGATATGCTTAGTGTCTGAGGTAGTATGGGATGCTTCACGTGCATTGCACAGGTATGATTTGAGGTAGCCCAGACTCATAGTGTTTTTATTGCATGATGAATTTCTGTCTTAATTATTAAAGGGGGCTATTAGGAAGAATGACCAAAAAGACATACTTAGCTTTGGTAGTAGTTTGGGATGCTACCATAGTCTTGCACTAGTAACCTTGGAGGTAGCTTGTGAGGTAGTTCACATGAGTAAGAAGGACAAGTAAGTATGTAAGCAAGTGAAAGAGTAATTAGGAACTCTTATATACTTCATGATGATTTATTATGCTTGTGTTATTCATGTTATGCTTTTGTCTTTATCTCTTATGATTATGTCTATTATTGACTAACCCATTGAGATATCTTATGTTGGTATGATAGTTTCCATACTTTGTACATATCGTACTAAACACATACTTCCTACGTGTTGTCCATCTACGGTCCTTAGATATTGATTGACTTTAAAGGGTAGAGTTTCAAGGCTTCCAAGGAGAGGAGATCGCGAGTCCTCATAGCATCCAAGGACATCACTACTATGTTGTCTTTTATGTTTTTTTTTCATATTTTAGACTTTTATGGGCCGTGACCCAAGATTGTTGTACTCATGATATCATCGATGATTTTTCAGACATATGTTAGACAATTTTTTCAAATGACTTCCGCATTATGTTTTGAAAGAAAAGTTTTATTTCTGACTACTTTTCGTATTCTGGAATGAAAGATGTCTAAGAGTCTTGCACAAAACCCCGAGAGGTAAAGTACGCCGTTTGCGACCTAAGAATGCCCTTACTTTTAGGGTACACATATGGGTCGTTACAATATAGATCTTAGGGTAGAAGGTTAAACGACACAATTTTGATTTGAAATATTTAGCGAAAGACCCAAAAGCATTTTCAAAATAACTACCGATTCACCTTGCGGATTGTATATCATTCTACAGTTCGTACTAGTCAAACATATATCCAGTACTACATCCATGATTTCACCTATCTTTTGACGGAATATTTCTACGGTTAGTAGGTCTTTCTAAAGTCTATATAAATCAACTTTCACCCTTAAAATTTAACTAAGATTTAGACTTACCTACTATACGTATCTACAACTCATACATAAAATGACAAGACCGTCATGGGGACCCATAAAAAGAATATTGAGACTTGTTTTGAAAAAAAAAAAAAAATTTCCCTTTTTCTACGCGTTCCATCCACAACATGTATAAGCTTTTACAGGCTGTACATGAGACCTATATAATCAAACTTCAGTCCTACAAACTTTTTTCTTTCTTTTGTAAATTCAGGTATCACAAAACTAGCCCGAACACCAAATTCAGTAATATAAAAAAACAATAATGATTTAGTTTTTTTTCAAATAATAATTTAGTTATCTAGTTTATAATTTTGATTTTCATATAAGAGAATTGATTCTTTTGAGGTTGGGTTCATTTAAATTGGGATATATATTAGGATATATATATATATATATATATATATAACTAAAAGTGAAGGTCCAAATTGCAATAATGTTTGTCATTTTTACCATGGGAGTAAATCAAATTTCCAGCCTAATTAATATTCAAATATCTAGATATATATATATATAATTATATTATTGATATAATCATATCAATCCAAATTTAGACAAAATGCAGGGCCCGAAGTTTAAAAAAAGTTGAATGATAAGGACCAATTGTCCAATCTAAGAATTGATCGATTGTTTTACTCTTTAATCATAAAATATTTACATATAATTTAGAGATAATGCACAAGTACCCTCATCCTATGCCCAAAGTCTCAGAGACACAATTATACTATACTAAGGTCCTATTATCCACCTAAACTTAATTTATTAATAATTCTATAATCTTTTCGGCCTACGTGACACTATCTTGTGGGTCCAACGCTGGTTGAGTTTTTTTTCAAGATAGTGCCACTTAGGCTGAAAAGGGGTAGAAAACTAGTTAAAAATAAGTTACGGTGGATAATAGGACCTTAATATAATATAAGTCTGTCTCTGGGATATCTAGCATAAGTTGATGGGGTACTTATGTATTTTCACTATAATTTATGTACTGAAAAATTAACTTATAGTGTAAATAAATATTTAGTTTTTTTGGTAAACCCCCAATGGAGAGTAATTTTGATGATTTGTGTACACTCTCTTTTGTTCAAAAGTTTTGTCTTGTGATACTGTTGACAAATTTTGCCCATTTATTGCCAAATCTTAATAAAATTATATTAGATTAAAAGTTAAAGTTAAACATTAAAAAACTTTCTCTATATAAATTAAGTTATTACAACATTTGCATCCATCATCTTCTTCTCCACCTTCTTAGCAGTGTCTCATCTCTATCATGGCATCAATATTTCTGACTTGAAAGTGGCGAGTTTAGAATTCCAAAGAAAATAATTAAAAATATATTTTAAAAAATTAATTGTCAACAAATATAATTGTTATATGTGTAGGTAGATGGAGATTTAATGAAAAACTCACATAAAAGCTTTTTTAGACAAATATTTGATCTACTAAACGTTTAGGTGTGTTTTGGTAATCATTATGAATTAAGATAGAAAATTTACACTATCAATTATTGAGGTATAAAAGTTAATAAGATAAACTTGTGTATATATACACAGTTGATGCCTATCACATCCTCAAAAACATTGTATCGTATTACAGGTCTATGAAAAGACATCCATTTATTACTTCATACCACTTAAAAACATTAGGAATTTGAACTTATACAGAATGCATAAATACAACGGAAATTTAAGGAAACTAAGCTATGTAAGCATAGAATTTTTAAAAGTTTTTGTTGCTGAAAAAAGAATTACAGAACTTATGTCATAATATGAAATTAATGTGTTAGATTGAATGGTTACATTAAATAGAATAATTAATGATGGTAAAATATAATTTATTTTGATTTATCTACCGTGTGTGTGTGGCTATCTATCGTTATTGTTGGTAAATCATTTGTATCTTCCTTATACTCTTTGTAAATAATTCTTACTTCTCCTTTCAATTCTTAAAAATTATTTGAATAGAATTAGTTTCCATCTTTCACAATATCACTCAATTAATTAAAATGATGAGAAGCGCTATCATTTTTCACATAAGTGAACTTGTTTGAAAATTGCTACTAAAACAGAATGTTTCTTTTGAAAAAAATATAACATTCTAGAAAAGTGTGTTTGAAAAATAGAATATTGTGTTTGGCTAATTATTTAAAATATAATTTTATAAACAATTGGCTTTTTCATATCATTATTATAAAGTATCTTGTGAGAGTCAAGCTATAAAAAAATACAAGTATCAATGCAAATTTTAATATTAAGACTGTTTTATAAAGAGAAATTATATTGTAATATTTATTACTAATTATTTTAGTTAATTTTAGTTTTTGATAAAGGAATTGAACGTGAATAAGTTTTCATATCAATCTTATACAGATAATATAAAAAATTAAATATGAACTATAATAATTTTAAGATCAAAGAAAATACATATAAAAAAATTATTAGTTCATCAAAGAAATCACTAAATACAACATTAACCACCAAAAAAAAGAAAATATAAGAAATATATTGGTAAATATGTTATGTATGACAAGGATGGTGGTCTAGGAAAAACAATTTTCTACTGTTGTTTTTCTTTTTTAATAAATAGAAACTTTTTGTTTGTTAAACACAGAAAAACTTGATTCTCCTTGTGTTTAAAAAGCAAGCCACTGATTAGCCAAATACCTTTTATTTTAAAAAATTCAAAATAAATATTTTTGTCCTGCCAATAAGGATTTCTTTGGCATTGCTATTAGGAGAACAAATATCCGTATTTTGAGGACAAAATTTTTTTTTAAAAAAAAACAAACAACCTTTAGTTGGAAGGAAATTAAGTGTGCGGTTGTGAAGAAAAAATTGCTTTCAAAAAAAAAAAAAAGCAAAAATAGAAAATTATTTCTTTTAAGATGATAATATATCTCTCATATATACATATTTATCAGTGTTCTCATATATTTAATTGTTGTACTGATGAATTTTCATATCTAGTAAATTAATTTGTGAATGCTTTTTTAAAAAATTTGTTTTGTTTTGTTTTTTAATTATATTTAAATATTCATAATATAATATCATATATAAATTTTTTTTCAATTTATACATATGAATATAAACTGATTAACAATTTGATAGGTACACTTTTTTATTTTTATGAGAAATTTTTTTATTAACATCATCATATTATTATATTAATCAAATACATATTCTTATCAAAAATCACTCTTCATATGTATAATACAATGGTCATTAGGTATTCCTGATTGAGACTCCTTGAGGTTTTCCCCATATAGTAACTTGTGCAATTTATCTCATAATAATTGTTTTCCACTTTGTATAAATATTTTATCTCATCTCTTCTCACTTTAGATTGATATTGACAAATTTATTCAACAAAAAATGTATATATCATATCTCTTATTGAGATAATCATGCCATGAAAAGAGTTTTCACATGAAAAAAAGAATTTGAAACGAAGTTTATATAATATAAGTGTTTTGAGGATATTGTGTTCTCCAAAATGAAAAAAAAAATTATGTAAGAAAGCAACAAATTTTTTTATTCAGTATGAAATCGAGATAGATGCTATTATTTTTTCAATGGAATTAGGTATACTATTTATATTTGGTAAACAAGATGTTGAATCTATCATCCAACAATTTATTCAAGCGAAATCGTCAAATGGGTGTTCTCCAAATGATGATAACTAAAAGGATTTGTGATCGCAAAAGCATGAGTTGTCAAATAGATAGTTTCTTTTCATGTTTTTGTGATCATAAATTTTTTTATGGGCATTCTACAACTTGAGGAACACTGAATTGAATGTTTCGCTTTAAAAATTGATGGACAATCAATCTAATCTCTTATTTATCAAATAAAATTTGTTTACCTATAATTGAAGAAATAATAAACAATTTCAATTCCACTCAAAATAAAAACTTTGTTGCCTACGTACATAAAGTAAACTCAGAAATGTAATGTACTCAAAACACTTACTCCCTTCGTCCAAAAATATTTGGCAAGTATACTATATCTAGAAGCTCAAGAAGACTCACAAATGAGCACTCAAATAGTATCAACATGAGAGTTTGTAGGTTAAAGAATCTCCCACATAATCTATATTACTTTCATATATAAGTAAAGTTGAGTTTGTTATTGCTTTTGTTTAATGAACTAAGTTTTTTTACTATTTTACAAAGCTTCATATATATTTCATGTATTTTACTTACCTTATACAGATTGAGAGTATTCATGAGTTGAGCAGAGTCAATGTAAGTTTCTTATTATTCCATTCAAGCTTTAAGTTGTTGTTTAGCATTTGAACTCACATATTGGTACATTCAATGTACTGATGTCAGTTGACCTTCATTATCTTATGATGTAGACGAAAGTTAAACATGTAAAATCCAGCGTATCGTGATCTAGTTGAAAACTTTAGAGTTAGTGGTTGGAGCATGTCACTTGAATTCTGGAGGACCTTTTTATTACTTTTAACATCTTTTTCTTTATTAGAATGGTGTTGGGGTTGTTGATACGCTTCAAAATACTTCTCAAAATGAGAAGTAAAGCGGATCGTCGTCCAAGTAAATAACCCAACAGTGTAGGTTGGGGACGTTCACACGAGGAACATAGTCTAGACAAACATCAACCTTTATTACTATCGTTTGATCATAAATTTCTTGGAAAGTAAAAAATATAAAAAGGGGGGGGGTCTATCTCTAATAAATGAAAATAAACAACGAACTTGAAAGAGGACACTTAACAACTTTTTAATGTTGGGTTTTTAATCAAATTAATCAAAGTAATAGGGTGTTTACGTGTTCCCCACAGGTTCATAACTTGAGAACTTAACTATAACAATTCTTTCCTTAGACTGTGCATTCGCAAAGTTGGATAATTAGTATTTCTTAATTCTTGGTAGCATCAGAAAATCTCACTCCGCACCTTGGTCCCGTACGTGTGTTGCTATCCTAAACCCTTGACCTTACCTAATTATTAAGGCATCGTATGCGATTATTTGACTAAGTTATTTACCTCGTACAATCAATACTAGCCTATTAGATAGTAGCACTAAATCTATGGTAATAATTCTTTTCTATTATCTACCTACCTTGGTCCGAAAAAGTAGCTTAAGGCGAGTTCTAATGGAGGGCATCCGTGAAAAAGACTTCTAAATGAAAAGAATATTAAAACAGCAGAGACACTATTCTAGAATTGTTCTGTTAAATAGGGTTATATTATTATTTGCCTATGGTTTCCCACAAACCTAGTTATGGAGGGGGTTCGGTACACAGAGCCATAAAACACAATATTCAAATATATTAAATAAGAATTCATGTACTTACTTCAATGAGAAAGAATAACGTCTGAAAGTTGCTTGATTAATTACACACAAAAATCACTTGTAAGACTTTCCAAATCACAAAAAAACCTAATTTACACAGAGTCTAATAATATGATGTCTAATCTCCGCAGAGCTAACCTCAAAAACGAAGTTTTTTTTGAAACTAGTTTATAAAAAATAAAAACCTAATTAAAACAAGGATTTCTTTAATTGTGGAAATCTGCCAAAACGCGGCGGGTCGAGGACCAACGCGACGATCGTCGTGGTCATGACGGGACGTCATTGGCTACGTTTCGTCCCATACTAGCATTCTTCTGTTGCTTTCTTATTACCCTCAACGGAAAGTATGACGGACGTCATAGCACCATCGGTCGTCGAGGGTCTTCATTTCCAAAAACACTTCAACTATGGAAATCTGGGTACTGGGATCATTCTCTTGAACTTAATGACGAACCGGCAGAGGACGGACCGTAATTAGCCACGACGGACCATCACAAGTTAAGTAACCCCACACTTGGGTCAGACTTCCCATCTGCCTTCAGCAAGCTTCCTCTACGCTGCAACATACGGGGACCGTCACCAAAGCAAATGGACCGTCATCAGCTCCGTGGTGGTCGCTTCTGGCATTTATTCAACTCAGAATCTCCGAAGTTAACTTTGGTACAAATTTCCTGCAAAACAAAGAGAAAACTCATATAAAAACTGGCACAAAAAGGACTTTCGGGACACACTCACTTAGGGAAAAAAGTATTTAATTCTTAACCGTGATGAAACCACGGTATATCACACCCTTCAACTTTAATAATTCATTGTTTGTCCATCAAGCGACGCACTATGACTCACTCAACAATCTTTGTACAATATTATCAGTGTTTTATCCTTTGCAATCATTTGGCTATTCAATCCCGATTGAATCTTCTCAAATCTAGGCCATGCCGTATCAATAGTAGACTTGAATTTTGTGGATTTAAAAACATTACACAGACTCACCATGCACTAAACACCTATACCTACTTCAAGTTCGCACGAGTGTTAGACAATTAGGATCTGCACTAGTGTTCTCACTTCAAAACAAAAATTCTCAATTTTTCACCAAATGATTTCACGTTGGAGTAGAAGGATTACTTTTCTCCAACACTCGCTCTGCAGAACAAAGTAACACTTCATTCATCTGTCCCTATGCCATAAGCTTGCCCTTGATTTTCACTGCCTTAAGGTTCGCTATACAACCCTTAGGATCCACGATAGGACTTTCTTAGCTTTGTAACATAGGATCAGGTAAGGTAGGGTATATTTAGTATTACTTTAGTGACTTTTTTGGCCATCCTTGAAACTATCGGCTAAACCTTCCACTTTCGATAACTTTATTCGCCAGTTTCTCCCTTCTTCACCTTGCTATTTTTCTGCTTTCGTCATTTGTGTAAGTGACTCTTTCCCTTTCTTTTTTTTTTCAACGAGTTTTGAGTCACTTTTTACTTTTGTTCTTTCTCTCTTTTTTTCTTTCAACCCCATTTCCGAGCATTCCTCAAAAACAGGCCACCTAAACTCATGCTGTGAATGAGTCAACGGTACTACAATACCCAAAAGTTGGGTCAGGGCCCAAACGAAGGTTGTTTATAACATTAGCCACCCTCAAACTGATGCTTTGGGCATAAGCTGAGTGCACACTGTCCAAGGAGGGACCAGAGCAAACATATGTGTTCTTCCAGAAAAGATCAGTTGGGGTTGAAAAAGAAGGTCTGATTTTAAGCTCAGATATTTGGATCAAAACAAGGATAAACTTTCATTGGGTTATTTTAATTTAGGCTAGAATGGGCTATTCTTCGAATAAGGGCTTATGATTCTTTCCTAAATGGTCGGTTTACAAAGCTTAATTTTAGCAAGGACTAACCAGGCCAAGTTTAGCTCCTTTAGTACCAATGGTGGGCCTATCAAAAATTTCCTCACACTCACTTGACATCTAATCACTATACCAGATTATTAGAATACATAGTTAGAAATTGAAGCCTTAGGGTAAGCAATGGGTGTTGTAAATTCTATATATGCTAGAGCCACACAATTATAAGTTATTATGCCTTTCATGCAACAAGTTTTTTCCAGTTTTCTAGGATATCATTTCAGACCATCAATGTGCTTCAGAGTTCAACTTATGTAAAAAAAAAGATATAAACATGTCAGTGGTTTCAACAGCAAATGTAATCAGTCTTTTGGAGAAAAAGGAAACAGCAGTTAAGGGAAAACCCCAAAAACGAGGGGATAGTGCAGTTTGGGCTACTCAGACTTCACCCAACCACCACTTTCATTTACCCCAACCCCAGCAACAAAAAAGGCATGCCATTGGCCCAAATGCATAAAAAAAATATTAAATATTAGGTGTTGGTGAATGTGAAGCAAACATGGGTGCAAATCACCGACGGATCAGCAAGATGGTGGATCCGGTCCCCAGAACCAACGTCATCTGACAATGTGGACACCCTTCAGTGGGGTCCTTGTCCTTAGCAACAAAACTCCACCATCAGTAGTGCCTCCTGCTTTGTCTCTACAGTGCGGGGCTAGAGGACGCCCCAGCCGTACTAATTGTGAGAATATGATCTGGTGCGCCTCTCCTCAGCAAAGTGAGGCTCTCCTCACAGTCTCCATCTCTCGGTTGTGCTCCGTCTTCCTTGATCGAGCTCATACCTCTGCCGACCCCTACGGCCTCTTGGCCACTCTCTCGAGGGGGAGGCTGGTGGACATTTATGAAGTAGAGGTAACAGTGGCGCTAGCACGGGTTGTTACTCAGCAGGCTCGACAGAAGGGCCCTCAGACTCCGGCACCTTGCCTCTAGGATCGTTGCATGATGTTTTCACGCAGACTTTTGGACTGCAGCCTTAAAAGATGTCGACAAATCCACCGAGGGGCTGGTCGGGCTAACAACTCTCAAACTCAAAAAGGCGTCCGCTCTGTAAACTGCTGCATTTTGCCGCTCTAGACGCTTCTTAAGAACTCAGTGACATCGACTTCTGCATCCACGGTACGGATATGATGCAGAAGAGTGGGTTCCATTTGTCTCTAGTTTTGGACCCTAGAAGCGGGGGACCCAATGCGGTAGAGGGGCTGTGCGAGAGGAGCTAGGGTTTGTGATACTACCGGGATAGAATCGACGGAAGTGTGTCAGGGACGACTGTGTAGCTGTGCGGGCCGGCTACCATATCGGCAAGATCATCAGCAAGTGGGGAGCAGCTCTGGACGTGGGCCCTCTGTGTTGGAGCCCAACTCATTGGCTATCTCTTGATGAGGCCGTGAACGTCAACAGTACCCTGCGGGGTCTTCAGCTGATATACGTGCCATATGGGCACACCAGCGGGACCTGCCAAAAGGGGCAAAGGATCCTACACGGGAAGGGTAGGTAGTAGTGACCTTAAATGTCGTTCTAGTTGCGATGGATTCCTGGAGAAGCCATGTGAAGTCCACCTCGAATCCGGATATCATCGCCGCCATCAAACAACTTCTCGATCCCAGGTGACGATGTTACAGAAGCTGGGGTGAAGGCGGGTGTTAGACGAGCAGGCAAAAAGAACTTTGATATGGAACGTGAGGTTGGCCTTCCTTGATGGCCACCTCGTTCAGGACCAATCAGGCCACCCTCTCCATCTACTGACAGGTGAGGGACATCCACCCTTGGTGGTCTCTCTCAATGCTGGCTCGCCGGGCAAAGGAATGTCATCAATGTAATATCTGACCAGCGGTAGTCAAATGGGGTAGTCGATGGGGGTCGAGTAGCATCTCACCTCTCGCCGTTAGGAAAACCGGCGGATGGGTGCAAGGAAATGTAACATGCACGCCCGGACCTTAGAACCTGCTCCAGGGGGACTGTTTAGCGGGAGCAGCCGCCGTATGATCTGTGATCGGAGAGTCGTTTACGTATGGATGCATATAGAACTCACGGCCATTCCTGCTGTATCGTCCCAACGACCCGTGCTTTCACTATAAGTGATGCCTGGTAAAGAGGTTTGTGGATCTCCGGCATCGTTGGGAGATCCTGTAAGTAAACCGCCACTCCAAAGGAGTGTCCGAGTCATACTCCTTTATCAGTCGGAACTGGCGTCGGAAGTAGTAAACTTGAAAATGGCCGTCGACCACACCACCAGTTTGGCTGTGGTACAGAGGCTGGGGTGGAGGAAAACCTGATCTGTGCACCGGATGTGTGGAGTTCGGAACGGTCAGCTCATCAGACGAAGGCCGACACTGCAGCAGTGGGCGGGTGCGGGCTAGGGAAACATCAGCAGAGCATGAGCTTCCTCGGACATGATACTCTAATGAGCCGACCTTCCTCCTTCATTTGGGCTGGACCAAAGGGTGGGCCTGGTCAGTGTGCGCTTCCTCATCCAGTAGGACTGGGAGGCGTACATACGCCGGAACGCCACCGTTCTTGGGTGGTGGCTCTGGGCGCACGTGCAGCACGGGAGGGCGGAAGTGCGGAGGCCACATACTCAGGGTCCCGCGCATCAATCGAAGCCGAGGATAACGCGTGCAGATGGGGCACAAACTTTGATCGCCCACGTGCATAGGTTCGGTCTTGCGTGGGTGCCATAGTAGGTAGTACCTGCAAAGGGATCACTCATTAGTAAGAGTAGTAGTGGCAAACCAAGACAAGCGGAAACCATACGAAAATAAAACGTGAAAAATAATATGTAAATGTGGTATAAATAGTGACCACACGACGGGCCTGGTGACGGCTCGTCTGACTGTGACGGGACCGCCGTGAGGTCCGTCGTGCTTTACTTGGACTCTGTTAAATAGATAACTCTGAAAGAGGGTCTCATAAAGCATGGGACGGGTGTGCAGGCGGACCGTCACAGTTAAGGACGGCTCCGTTGTAGAGTCGTTCGTAGTACCACTTGGGAAAAAAAAAATATGGAGGACCCTTAGGGAGAGGGTCTCTGACTGTTATAACGATTATGCAGGACGGACCGTCGTGTTGGGTCGACACGGTCCGTCACATGTGTCCGTTTGAAGGACCACTTGGAAAAAATGAGAGACCCCATGGAAACTGGGTCTCGGTCTAGCATGACGGGGTTATGCGGGATGACCGTCGCGAGGACACGATCCGTACATGTGGTACAGTAGGGACAGGGGTGCTAGGGCTTGTGCAACGGACCCTACGACGGTCCGTCATCGGGGGGTCTCGTTCTGACTGACAGAAGACAGAAACTAAAGGTACCCTAAGCAACCCCAAGAACCCCACATCAACCTTGAAGTGGTTTTGGACCTATATGTGGTGCCAAACCCAACTTACCTGAGGAAAAACTAGCCCCAATGCAAAAGCACCTATGTCGAAAGTTGTAAACATTGCACATGTTCGACATTGGTAACCTAGGTTAGCGAGTCATCTACAGTAATAACAAAAAATTACAATGGGGACAACTAGCTAATTTATATAACTTAGTAAACACAAAATGCAAGATAAATGAGTATTTAAAGTGTAGGAGACACATTACCCTTCGAATGGAGGAAAAAAACAAAGGCACAGTAGCGGTGCAAGTATGGACACCCACAGCAGCAGTTTCATTAGTAGATAACACTTAGGGTTGGGAGAATATGAGGGGGCAATGATTCGGGGGAGGGAGTGTGGAAGTTGAAAAGAGAGAGTAATGGTGAGACAATAATGAAGTAATGGGGAGAATGTGATAGTAATGGGTGAAGGTTGAAATATGTATGCGGTGGGGAGTTTAAACGATCTTGATTTTGGAAAGGGTCAGCCGGGTCGGGTCGGGGATACCTAATTACATCACGCGACGGTTCACCAACGATGGTTCCGTCACAGTTGGACTGAACCAATAGTTGCGTTCCGTCGAGTTGTTTGGCCTAATGTCATAATGACAGAAAAATGACTGGTACGACGGATGGCGTACGACGGTCCGGTGCAGGAGCGACGGTCAGTCATGTCTCGTCAGTGACTTACTACAGAGTGAATTTTCTGCAGAATTTCTTGGTTTGATGTTGAATGCAATTTAAAACCAATTAGTAGAAAATAAATTCTACCATTACAAAAAAGACGAAAGTGGTTGGGTGTTGATCCCAACAAGGCCTTATTTAATGTCGCCTGGCACGACTGGGGGGACACTTGATTATTTCAGATTCATCAAGATGGTAGGCATCGAGCACTTCATCCCGATGCTTTATGCCCAAAATAGAGTTTTATTCTATCTATATTTCCTTTAAAAACCGCACCACTACCTACTTGGCTTAAATGAACGGCCCCCTGAGGTGAAACTTGGGTAATCAAGTTAAGGGGCCAGTCCATTTGGAATTGAGGTTGGCCCCCCCCCCCCCCCCGGAAGACAAGGCCACAGGCGACAGAAACTGTTTACAAGCAACTTAAATTTCCCAACATAAAAGTTCTGTGGTTGGCATTTTTGTGTCAGTCTCCTTATTTCATTCTTTTCTTTGTGGGATATGGCAGCTACCGAGGGGATCTCACCACTCTGCTCATCGTCCTGCAAAATTTTGAAAGGCGCTTCTTCATTATTCAACCAAAATGTCAATGGTCCCTTCTCCATATCAACTACAGGCTCTACCTGTAGAAATGGCCTCCAAAGAATGATAGGCACTTCAAAAATGAAACCTCACAATCAAAGAATAACAAATCAGCTGGAAAGATGAATGACTACATACTTTAATGCACATAATGGAGTATTTCCCTATGGGCCTCTTTACTGTCCGATCGGCCATTCAGTAGCCGGATAGCAGTGGTGTTTGGATCCCCACAAACCACAAATTCTTGTAAATTGAGAGCGGGCAGGAGATTTATGCTTGCCCCCAGATCCATAATGCTTTCGCAAAAATGTAATGGACCCAACGGTACACGGGATAGTGGAACGCACAAATCTTCTTTCTTTTGTATAGGTATCGGTAGCAAAAATAGCAATACAATCTGCAATCTATCATCATCATCAAAATGACCGATTTCTTTTCTGGTGACCGGATTTTTCATGATTTTGGCCTAATCAGGCATTTTTGTTCTAGAGCTTCTACCAAAGGGACGTGATATGAGAGGCTGCTTCAAACATGGTTAGAGCGCCGGTATTTACCATCGCTCGGTCTTTTTCACTAAATCTTTGAGGGAAGGGTGGTGTGGCCTAGGCATGGGAATTACCTTGTAGGTTGATTCTGCACTTTCCATTACTTTCCATCTGCTTCACCATCCCCCTTACCCCATTATCAGTATCATTTCTAACATTTTCCTCAGTTAGATGGTATAGGTGGGTCAATGGTTGCTACCACTCCGAGTCAGTAGTGATGCCAGTTACAATGCACTCATTTCTTTGATTTTTGGACAGTGTTCTGGAAGAGTTTGCCATGTTGCAGTGTGTTCACCCCCTGTGTCGCAGATAACTTGGGCCACTTGCAATTCTATTTGTTTAATCAAAATTTCATGTCTGTATCAATTTTTGCCCAATACTAAAGCTTAATCAACACACCTCAACTCTTTAATGTGTTCATCCACTAGGTCGAAAACCTCCTCATCCCTTTTGGGCAACATTTCTCAAACCGCGCCATACTATCTCCACCATCCCTAGGAGTAACTTGCGATTTTGAGGAGGGACATAGGGACATTATGTCGTGTCTATTAGCATAGTGACCCCTGTTAAAGTTGTTGTGCGCGATTGTAGTTTCCATCTGGACCATAAATGACCCTCACGGTTGTAGGTTCCGTAGTTCGACTGGTTCCCTTGACCTTGGCCGCCCAAATATCCTTGATTTGAGCCTGGGCGTTTGGTCGGAAACCCCCCATCTTCCATCAGCATAAGTGTCCTCCGCATAATAGGCAATCATCATTAGGAGGTGGTTGTTTAGCGAAGTAGTTGAATACATTATCTTTTCTGCACCCCTGTGAACATGTTGTAGTACCAACCCCAAGATCAGTTCTCATCTGAGCCATTTCTTTACGAATCTCATTTGTGGCTGGGTATGAGTGGGGTGCACTGCGAAGGTGTTGTTTCTCGTTGTATCAGGACTTCCTAGTATCAGCCTTGTTATTTCGGGAAGATTTTCTCTAGTTTTTCTGCAATCTCAGCATAAGGGGCATCTACCATAAGACACGGTCTGCATATAGTATGCAACACCGCTTTATTGTTATCATTCATGTCCTCGATAGAAGTATTCCTTCAGTGACTACATCTATATGGTGATTTGGAACACTCTCGAAAGAATGAGGTGAAATCTATCCCAAGAACTACTAAACGGCTTTCTCTGTAGGTGCCACCAAAGGTTGTTCAACCCTGGCTTTGTGGTTTATTTTCTTGGCGAACGGATAGTAGCATGCTAAGAAGACATCCCTTCGTTGATTCCAATGAACTGGATTGTATGGGACGCTCAGTGAACCCAATAGCAGCCTCTCCCGTCAGTGAGAGAGGAAACACTATGAGAACCTATTACATCTAGATCCAAATCAGGGCCTCCACAACCCACAACTTTTTACCCACATGGCTTTCCTTACCATTGCTATATGGGCATGTGGATCATCAGAAGGTAGCCCTGAAACCAACCTCTGGCAGTGGAGCATTTGGCATTAGGCTTACTAGTTTTACCACAAAAGTGTGGCCTGTGGGTAGCGGGGGGCAAGGACAAGTGGCCCATTCTGAGTATGCTATGGTATCATACCTTCTGTAGTAGTATGCTTGGGCAGTAGAACGGGATTTTGTCCCTCTGTTTGTTGATGTTCCACCCGGAAGCGTAAGGTAACCAATCTGACCATGAACATCCACGGATCTGGGATGTTATGGTTTGGGGATCCTAATCATTATTCCCAAGTTTTGAGTCATATTGCACAGTGACGGCTCTTAACTCACGATCGTAGGGGAACAATGGTTCTCTTCCTCTTTCTCGGTATTTGGGCATTACAAGGAGGAGATTTCTGGAAAGGAAATCAAAAACAATTCAAACAAAGTAAAATCAGAAAATTATCAAACTAAATAAATGATAGTAATAAGTTTCAAGTTAATCTAAAAGCTTAAATATTACACGGCAGCGTGCGCCCCAAAAATTTGATACGCTCAAACGGTTACTTCTCAAATGAGAAGTATAAAGCGGTCGTGTCAAGTAAATACACCCAACTAGTGGAGGTTGGGATCGTCCACGAGGAAAAATAGTCTGACTTAACCTCAACCCTTTAATACTATATAGGTCAATAAAAACTTCCTTGACAATTAAAAATATAAAAAGGGGGGGTCTATCTCTAAATAAGTGAAATAACAAAGAACTTGAAAGAGGACACTTAAACAAACTTTTAATGTTGGGTTTTTATCCAATATTCAAAAGTAAACTAGGGTTTACGTGTTCCCCCAAGGTTCATACTTTAAAACTCTAAAACTATAACAATTCTTTCCATTAGTATCTTGCATTGCCAAAGTGATAAGTTATGTATGTCTAAAATCCTTGGTCTGGCATCTAGAAAATCTCACTCCGCCAACCTTGGTCCGGCTACGGGTGTTGCTATCCTAACCCTTATCCTACCTAATATTAAGCATAGTATTAGATATTTGAGGTAAGTTATTACCTCGTACCAATAAATTACTAGACCTCATTAAGTATAGTATGCACTAAATCTATGTTAATAATTTTTTCCTATTATCTACATCCTTGTCCCGGCAAGTAGCATTTAAGGCGAGTTCTAACGTTGGGCCCATCATTAAAAAGACTTTCTAATGAAAGGAAATTATGAAAAATGCAAGACACTATTCTAGAATTTGTTTCTTTTAATTAATTAGGTTATATCTCATTATTTGCTGGTTCCCACAACCGTAGTTCTGGATGTTTAGGGGGGGGGGTTTTTTTTACTCATAGCCATAAACAAAAAACCTAGTTATGGAGTTTAGTACTCATGCCATATAAAACACCCAATATTCAAATATATTAAATAAGAATTATGTACTCTTCATAGAAGAACGAATAAAGTCCATAAAGTGTGCTTTATAACTCACCAAAAATCAATTGGTAAGATCTCCCAAAATCAAAAACACTAATACACAGAGTCTAATAATATGATGTCTAATCTCGCAGAGTCTACCTCAAAAAACGAGGTTTTTGAAATATTTATAAAAAAATAAAAAACCAAATTTAAACAAGGATTCTTAATTGCTGGAAAATTGCCAAAACGCGGCCCGGGTCGACGGGACCAACGCGACGGATCGTCGCTGGTCAGCGGGACCGTCATGGACTCCGTTCGTCCCAATTAGCAATTTTCTTCTGATGCTTTACGTTCATTCCCCTCAACGGCAAGTCTGACGGACCGTATAGCCACAAACGGTCCGCTCGAGGGTTTCGTTTCAAAAAAACACTTCAACTCTTGAATGAATTGGGTACTGGGATAACTTCTTTGAAATTCATGACGAACCTGCCGGACGGAACTCATAGCACGATGGACCGTCACAAGCTATGTAACCCCACACTTGGTCAGACTTCAGGACTTTCCCCATCTTCCTTCAGCAGCTTTCTCTACGCTGCCCACTACGACCGGTCACCACAAGCACAGAGAAACCGTCATCAGCTCTGTAGGTGGTCTCTTTTGATTTATTCACTCAAAAATCTAAGCATTCAAACTTTGGATAGATTTCCTGCAAAACCTCCCCCCCCCAAAAAGAAATCATAAAAAAACAACAGACAAAATGACTTCAGGGAAACACTACCACTTAAGGAAAAAAGTTATTTAATTATACCGTAAAACACGGTAATCAGGGGTATGCCCAACATTATCTTAGTTTAAGAGGCCTTATAGATAAGGATATCCAACAAGATCGTCTGAGTTGAGTCTCACTTTTATTTGCATTCAGGATATTTCTAGTTAAAGGACGTAAGTACCATTTTGGCCAGACGTTAATCTAAAGTTATTTATGATAAATATTTCTTGTTTTACTATTGAGTTTAAGTCTTCCACTTAGTTAAGTAAGACAGACCAAGGGTTCGCTCAAGGGCAGCAATGTTCGTGGGTGTCGACCAAGTCTAGGATGTAGGCTCAGGGCGTGATAAACTTAGTATCAGAGCCAAGTTAAAGAGTCCTAGGGAGTCTATGAAGTCGTGTCTGTTGATTCTTATCCATCGGTGTGAAGCTCAATATACATATGATTAGAAGGCTACAAATTTAGCAATTCCTCACTTTTTTCATCTTCCTTCTTTGTGCGTTGGAGTTTATCTCTAAAAAGATTCCCTCTAATTCGTGCTTGTGTATGTTTAAGATCATAATGCCTCTACGAAGAGCATTTAATGGTCGTCCAGTCAAAAGGAATGTTGAAGAATCTCAAGGAAAAGTCACCAATGTTGAATTTTGTGAGTCTATTTCGGGTTACATGGAGTCTGGCTTATAAAATAACATGTTGTCAATAAAGAGTAGCTCGACAAGAAGGGGCAAACACTTTGAGGATTTAGGAATTCTTGAGGATGAATCCCCCTAGCTTCTATGGTTCAAGCACAATTGAGGATCCAGAGAACTTTGTGAAAGAGCTGAAGAAGGTGTTTGAGGTGATGCACGTGTTCGATAATGAAACCTTTGAGGTAGTGCACATCTACTGAAAAATATGGCTAGGACTTGGTTCGAACAGTGGAAGGAGAGAAGGGATAAGGATGCACCATATCTGAGCAGGACTTATTTCGAAGAGGCTATCTTAGGGAATTTCATTTCCCGAGAACCGACAGAGGCAAAGGTACGGGAGTTCCTTAATCTGAAATAGGACTTCTTGAGTAGTTATGAGTATGGGATGACATTCATCCAACTGTCACAATATTCTCTTGATATGGTTAACATATGAGGATTAAATGAGTTTGTTTGTTATTGGTTTGGATCATGCACCTAGTAAAAAGGGTACATCGGCAATGTTGATCGGGGATATAGACATATCCAGATTGATGGTTTATGTGAATCAATTTGATGAAGAGAAGATGAGGGACATTGAAGAGTACAAGAAAAAGAAAGCCAAGATTTTGAATGAGCTTAGGCATAAGAAGAGTGGTTTGAATCGGCCATAGTCTCAGAAACAAAAGGGGTCTGCCATCGTCTGCTAGTGCCTACACCCATAAATTAAGGGAGAACATGGACAAAATTTTGCAGGAATTTTACAGATTAGAACCAAGCATTGTTCTTAGGAAGCGTGGCACATAGAGGTAGTTGGGCTCCTGCATGTGCTATATTTCATAGAATCCACCCCGACAAATGTTGTGGTGGGTAGATAGGTTGCTTCAAATGGGGTCAAGAGGTTCACTTCATGAGAGAGCTACCTAAGAATAAGCAAGGTAGTGGAAATATGGGTAATAGAGATTTCCATCCTTCATAATTGAACGACCAGACACGGAACGGGCCTGTGGATTCAACCTTCTGGTACGGGTGGAGGGGAAATCGGCTCTATGCAATCACTAGCCGCCAAGAGCAAGAGCACTCGCCGGATGTTGTAACTGTTACGATCAAAGTCTTTACTTTTGATGTTTATGTTTTGTAAGACCTAAGATCAAGTTTATATTTTGTAACACCTTATGTTGCAAATCAGTTTGAGATTCCTCCTAAGAAACTTTGTGAGCCTTTCTGTGTTTCTACCCCTGTTAGAGAGTCAATTCTAGCGAAAAGAGTCTATCATTATTGTGCTATCTCTATCAATCACAAGGATACCATGGCTGACCTAGTGGAGTTAGATATGGTAGATTTTGTTGTCATTTTAGGTAAATGGATGGACTTCATGCGTGTTATGCATCAATATATTACATAACTCAAGTTGTCAAGTTTCAAATTCCTAATGAGCCAATCATAGCATGGCGTAGTATTTAAGCAGTTCCTCAAGGTCGTTTTTCGTACTTAAGGTTATGAAGTTAGTTTCAAAGGGGTGTATCTATGACTTTGTTCGAGTTAATGATGCAAGTGCTCGGGTACCTTCCCTTTAGCTAGTTTCTATAGTAAAAGAGTTTCCAAATGTTTTTCCTGATTATATACCTGCAGTCCCTCCTTAGAGAGTACTAGAATATTACATATATATCATTCTAGATACTCGTCCTATCTTTATTCCTTCATATTGAATGCCACAAGAAGAGTTTAAACAGTTAAAACAGAAGCTGAAAGATCTATTAAATAAAGGTTTTATTCGACTAAATGTCTCACCTAGGGGCGCTCCGGTCTTGTTAGTGAGAAATAAAGATGGTTCCCTTAGGATGTTCATAGACTACCGCCAATTGAATAAGTCTACCAACAAGAATAAGTATCCCCTTCCAAGGATAAATGATCTTTTTGACCAACTTTAGGGTTCCGAATGTTTCTCATAAATTGATCTCAGATCTGGCTACAATCAGTTAAGAGTTAGGGAATATGACATTCCAAATATAACCTTTAGAACAAGATATGGGCATTAAGGTTTTTTGTTATGTCTTTTGGGTTAACCAATGTACCAGCAACGAAGCTCTCATGGACTTATGGATGGGAGTCTCCAAGATCTTAATTAGATATTTGTGAGTATCGTTTTCATTGATGGACATACAATTAATTTATTGTTATTGAAGAAGATCTTGCTAGTCACCTCAGATTAGTTTACTTCAGAGTATAAAAGAGAAGGAGTTGTATGCCAAGTTTTCAAAAAGTGAGTTTTGGCTTAATTCTGTGGTATTCTTGGGCATATTTTCTACTAATGGGATTAGAGTCAATACCCAAAAGATAGAAGTAGTTTTGAGTTGGCCTAGGCCCACATCTCCTACATATATTAGGAGTTTCTTGGGTTTTGTTTGCTACTATAAAAGGTTTGTTAAGGGGTTTTCATTTATCACGTCTCCCTTTACCAAGATGACTCAAAAGACTGTTAAGTTTCAAAGGTATGAAATGTCTGAGAAAAACATTCAGGAATAGAAAAAAGGTTGAGTATTATTCCGATTTTGACCGTACCGAATGATACTCAAGGTTTTATGGTGTAGTGGGATACATCAAGAGTTGGTTTGGCTTGTGTGTTAATGTAGAAAGGCAAAGTCATACCTTATTCTTCAAGACAACTGAAAGTTCATGAGAACAAAAGCACCCAAAAAACCATGCTTTAGATGGTGTGCTGCGGTTTGCCTTAATGATATGGTGTCATATTTATACGATGTTCATGTGGATATATTCACTAACCATTAGAGCCTACATACCTAGAAGGATTTCAATCTCACACAAAAGAAGTGGTTACAACTACTTAATGATTATAACATGAGTATTCTTTACCACCCATGTAAGTTTAATGTGGTTGTTGATTCCCTAAGTAGGTTATCCATACGGAGCACCACCCATGTTGAGGAAAAAAAGAATTATCTAAAGATGTTAACAAACTTTCACACTTAGGAGTCAGACTTATGGATTCCACAAAAGAAGGGATATTGGTGACAAATGACGTTGAATCATCACTAGTGCCAACGGTGAAAGAAAAGCAAGACCAAGACCCCATTTTTCTTGATTTGAAGGCAAATGCTCATAAGCAAAAATTATTGACTTTTGAACAAGGGGGAGATGTTGTGCTGAAATACCAAGGTAGTTTATGTGCACCTAGTGTGGATGGAGTCCAAGAGAGGATCATGGAGAAGGCTCATAGCTCCAAATATTCCATCAATCGGGGTTCCACCAAGTGTACCACAATTTGACAGGGGTATATTGGTGGGAAGGTATGAAGAAGAACATTATCGAGTTCGTTACTAAGTGCCCAAATTGCCAGCATGTGAAAATAGAGCACGAAAGTTTGGGAGGTTTGGTTCAGAATATATATCCGGAAGGGAAGTTTGGGAGGGAAAAAAAGGAGATGAAATATGGGCCTATAGCAAAGCTTTCAAAGGATTTCAGGGCAACATTATTCTATTTTGGTAGTTGTCGATGGAATGACAAAATCAGCCTACTTCTGGGGCAAATACTACCCATTGGGTTATTGATTATGCTAGGCTTTATATTCAAGAAATGGTGATAGTATGGGGTTCGGTCTCCATTATTTTAGATAAAAGTGCACAATTTACTACTCAGTTCTCGAAGTCTTTCCAGAAGGGTTTGAGTTTGAAGGTAAACTTAAGCACTAATTTTCATCCTCAGAAGGATGGGCAAGCAGAGCGTACTATCCAGACCTAGGAAGATATGTACGGGCTTATGTGGATTGAATTCAAATGAAATTGGGATGATCCATTCTTCTCATTGAGGTTGCTAAACATATTACTTCTATTTTGCACATCCAAATGGCTCCATCTGGAAGATCTTATGGAGAAATGCAGAAGAAATGCTATCGTGGATGAAAGCCGTTTGATAGGACTAATCTAGTTCACAAGCCAGGGATAAGGTGAATGTGATTCAAAAGAGATCAAAGATTCAATAGAGATCGAAGACGTCATATAGTCGTCAAAAGTCCTTCACAGATGTTAGAGGAGGCCATTGTAATTTGAAGTGGATGATTGGGTATATTTAAAAGTTTTACATATGAAGGGAGTTATGAGTTTTGTAAGATGATAAAACTTTTAGATCCCTGTATATTAGACCTTATAAAATATCCAATAGAATTTTCAATGTAGCTTATGAGTTGCACCTACCATAAGAGTTAGCAGCGGTCAATACGGAATTTCATATATCCATGATGAAGAAGTGCGTGGGTGATTCTTCATTGTTATTACAAACTGAAAATGTTGATAGTAAGGATAGCTTGTCCTACGAAGAGATTTCGGTTCAAATTTTAGATTGTCAAGTATGCAATTTGAGAACAAAGGAAGTTGGGTTAGTTAAGGTCCTTTGGAGGAATAAATTTGTTATAAGAGTGACTTGGGAAGTAGAAGAAGATATGAAAAAGAGATATCCACATCTCTTTGAATCTGGACAGATGGAAAATCAAGGTACTAAATTCTAATCTTAGCACTTTATAAATACTAGGGTATAAGCCATGTTATACATGACATTATTGTAAGTGTTTGAACCTTTATATTATTATTCTAAAGGTAGTGTCGTGAAAGAAATATCATTCGAAGATGAATGTTCCCATGAGGGAGATATTGTAACATCTCGTAATTCATAATAACCAAGAATAAGCTAAGGAACAAAAATTTATCACTTAAGGAGTCAGAAAGAAAAATCTGAAAAAAGTGAGGTTTTTGATAATTTTAAAACAGTCATAACTTCTAGCTCAGGATGATTTAGAGGTAGTTCTTTATATAGTTTGAAAACCTTTGAAGATATCTTTCCAACACTATCGAGTTTGCGTATTTTCGATATTGTATGAGGGAGATAAACCTATCTAAAGTTGGATTGTTGAATTTAGGAAGGTCCCAATCCGTATTTTAGTGAAGGTAAGCTTGTCATTTCCCCAACTAATCCCTAATTCATTTTAACGGTTTATTAGGGGTAAACTAAGACTTAAGTCGGTTTTAGAAAAGTATTCACGCTTAGGGTTTGGGAGAAAAGAGAAGAAGAAAAGGGAAGAAAACTTCAAGGATTTATTAAGAACGCCAAGATCGTCGAGTGATATTAATCTGGGGTAATCCTTATTAAGATTTGTGGGATCTTTCATGTTGGCTTAATTCACCCACAAATTAATATGTTTCAATTCAATAATTTATGAGTTTATATCATATTAGAGGTTAAGTTCAAAAGTTTTGAATCTTTGTTGATTGAATTGTGGCTGCCATTATTGGTTGAATTCTTGTTTCCCTAGGTTATTTTGAGTTGCATTCGATAGTTATGGAGAGTACCAATAGTTCCAGGTGTTTGCTGGAAGAGCTAGGAAGGTTTATAGGGTTTGGAGATGAAAAAAGAGTTGAAAATCTCGTTAGAAGCACCTGGGTAGGAGCAGGTGTAGCGCGCCTGCAGTGAG
The DNA here is from genome assembly GCA_027704765.1 of Solanum habrochaites. NCBI lineage: Eukaryota > Viridiplantae > Streptophyta > Magnoliopsida > Solanales > Solanaceae > Solanum > Solanum habrochaites. Next base: position 59,535,708 of record JAKWJA010002489.1, on the reverse strand, counting down.
CAAAAAATTAGCCTTAGTCATATGAGTGTTGGCACAACGTGCCACTAGTGCGCCAGATTCAACCGTCAGTCAACAAGTGCTGGCGTGGCACGCCACTAGTTTTGGTAGTTTAGCTGGTTTCGGTCCTTCTAAGGAGCATTAACACCTTCCGATGATTGTAATTACTTCAAATGATTTCTAAACACCTTGAAATCACTAGAAGATCAAATCATAATCTTGGATCCATAATCCATTCAAGGAAAGTTAATATCAATGTCAAAGAAGTTAAGAGTCAAGTCTAAAGCTAAAAAGCTAGTCCAAAGCAAGGTTCTAGAACGTTTGCAAAGGCCTTTATAAAAAGTTTTAACTTCATTTTAAGGCTCAAGTTTCAAATTTAAAGTGAAGCGTAAAAGTTGTTGTGTTTTCTTCAAATTAAATTAAAAGGGATCTAAATATTCCCTAAGAGTTAATTTAAGGTTCAAATTCAAGTTAACAATGGATTAACGCGTTAAGTTCATTTCTTAACAATTATTAGGTGTAACACCTAGCAACTCTTAATAGCCAAGAATAAGCTAAGAAACTAAAATTTCATTTTTGAAAAGAATAGGAAAGCCCTTCGAGAGATCTTTCCAACGCCACCAAGTTTATAGCCATTTTCAGACGGCCATAACTTTTACTTAGGATGATTTTGAGTCAGTTCTTTGTGTGGTTGGTAATCCCTTCGATAGATCTCTCCAATGCCGCCAAATTTGTGCATTTTTTATATAGAGGGAGAAATGCCTAATGGAAGTTGGGTTGTTGCATTAAAAAAGGTCCCATTTCGGATTTTTGTAAGGGTAAACTTCTTATTTCACCAAACTATTTCCTAAATCTGTTTAAAGATTTATTAGTGGTAAAAACAAGTCTTAAGTCAGTTTTAGAAAAGTAGTCACACTTAGGTCATCATAGAGAAGAGAAGAGAAAAGAAAAAATGGAGAAACAATTAAAGAATTCATCAAAAATGTCACGATTTTAGGGTGGAATTTGTCGGTGTGATCCTTACCAAGGTATGTGATATCTTTCTGTGTTGGGTATGTTCACCCACATACCAATTTATTTAATTCAATGAATATTTAATAGATTTAATGATGAACATTGAAATTCTTAAGTATAATGGTTAAAATCTTGTTAGTGGAGTTGTGGTATGTTTTGGTTGATTAGATTTGTGTATCATTGTTATTTATCGGGTCTAATATATTGGGTATTGAGTTTATTAGTGATCTTAAGTTACTAGGTGAGATCCATGGAAGTTTAGCAGGTTTAGATATCAAAAACAGAGAAGAAAATTTTGAAGTCCCATCTAACAGTGACCCTAGGGAGCCGCGCCTACCAAAGCACCTCAGGACAGTCTCTGTCCGTCAACTTGTGGCGCTCTGCACCAGCCAGAACCCCCAGGGACAGATTCTGGCTAAGTTGATTTCAAGAGAGCTTTTAAAGCTAAGTGTTGAGCAATTATCTTAACCCAAAGAAAGGAAGTTATTTTGAAAGCATAAGCTAAAGTATATTTTGGGAGTAGTATTGAGCACCGATGTGGGGATAAAAGTTCATATTAACTCAAGTCCCCATGTAAATAATGTAGTTGGCATAGGTGTTAACAGGTTCTACCTTTTAGATGATCATGTAAGTTAAGCTAGTGAATCCACTAAGTTAAGGAGTTCTATGTGAAGACCAAGTATAGGACAGCTTTGGCAGTGTGGGAAAAACATTGTATCACCACTTAGGCTCACAGTGGTGGTTGTCGGCTAGAGAATCTCCCACAGAACTATATTACTTTCATATATAAGTAAAGTTGAATTTACTATTGCTTTTCATTTAATGAACTAAGTTGCTTTACTATTTTACAAGATATATATATATATATATATATATGACATGTGTTTTAAATTTCTTTATATAAAAACATTAAGTTGAGTATTTTTTGAGTTGAGCAGACACAAGGTAAATTCATTTTATTCTCATCAAGCTAAAGTTTGTGTTTAGCATTCAAACTCGCATAATGGTACATTCAATGTACTGATGTTAGTTGGCCTACATTGTCTTATGATGTAGACACAAGTAAAAAGGATCAGCATCTAGTGCCTCATTGATCCAGTTTGAGCAATAAAAGTCGATGCTGAGCCTCCTTGCATTTCGGAGGATCCTTTTATATACTTTTGTGTCTTTCATTTGTAGAATGTTGTAGGGTTTCTCCAGAAATTCATCATAGTATTTATAGAGGCTTCAAAGACGTATATTCAGTCTTTTAGTTTAGTTGAGTCTCTTTATTTACATATATTTTATTTTTAGACTTGAGTGTTATTTTGTCCAAGACAATTAGTTTAAGTTATATATGAGAATGTTCTTTTTTTATTGTGTAAGTCTTCCGCTCAGTAAAGTAAGCAAGGTCAAGGGTTCGCTCAAGGCCAGCAATGGTCATTGGGGGTCATCATGGTCTAGGGTTTAGGCTCGAGGTATGACACACTTGATAACACAACACAAAGTTCTAGGGATTTTATGAAGTCCTGTCCATAATGCCTAAGTCATCTGTGTCAAGTGTGTCACATCTGTGATTATGAGGCTGGGACATTTAGTAATTTATTCACTTTTTTCCTATTCCTTTTCGTACATTAGAGTTTATCTCTAAATATATTCCCCCTAATTCGTGCTTACTCATGTTTGAGATCAACATGCCTCCACGACGAGCAGTCAAAGGTCGTCTAGCAAAAAGAAGAGTAGAGGAGCCGGAGGTACCTAATGCACCCGAAGTTCACCTCAAGAGAAGTTACCAATACAGAGTATGAGGAGACTATCTAAATTAAGCAAGTGGTGGACTAAAAACAAAGGCGTGCAACAAAGAGGAGCTTGACAAAAAGGGCTGACACTTTGAGCATTCCAGAACTCTTGAGGATGAATTCCCCAAGTTTTCTAGTTCAAGCACTACTAATGATCCGGAAAACTAAATAGAAGAGTTGATGAATGTGTTTGAGTTGATTAATGTGGTCGACACTAAAAGTGTTGCTATCATATCAACTGAAAATTATGATTAGGACTTGGTTCGACCAGTAGAAAGAGGGTACGGATGGGGATTCACCATATCTGTGTTGGGATTGTTTATAAGAGGCTTTCTTGGGGCGTTTATTTTCCCGTGAACCAAAGGAGCCAAAGGTACATGAGTTTCTTAATCTGAAAAAGGGCATTGAGTGTTCATAAGTATGAAATGAAATTCACCCAACTGTCTCGCTATGCTTATTATGATATGGTTAAAGATATGATGGCAAAAATGAGTTTATTTATCGCTTGTTTGGTTCGTGCCTCTAGTAAAGAGGGCAAGCGACAATGCTGACTGGTGAAATGGACATATCCTGGTTGATGCTTGATGTACTGCAAGTTGAAGAGGAATAGATGAGAGACAGATAAGAGTATAGAAACAAAAAATCCAAGACATGGAATGAGTGTGGGTAGCAGAAAGATGGTTCATATCGACCACTAATTTAGAAACAAAAGGGGCCTACACCATCATCTTCTAGTACACATGCGCCAGAAACAAAGGTGAGAACAATGGCTAGAATTCACAAAACAACAGACTAGGCCAGCGCGGTCTCAAAGAAGCATGGCACAGGCCACCCCGGTCAATGTTGTGATGTCCAGACGGGTTTCTTTAAGTGTGGTCAAGAGGGTCAATTCATGAGAGAGTGCCCTAAGAATAAGCAATGTGGTGGAAATTCGGGTAATAGAAATCAATCGTCACCAATTGGTACACCTGATAGGTCTTCACTTAGAAGGGCCACTTCTTGTACTGGCATATGGGAAAATCGTCTCTATACAATCACTAGCCTCTAAGAGCAAGACAACTCGCGATGAGGTTTTCATACGGGTATTGGATAAAAGTAGTTTAACTTTTCTGAGTTTAGGCTTTATTAGATTGGGAGCAAGTTTATATTTTGTAACTCCTTATGTTGCAAATCAATTTGAAATTCTTCCTGAGAAAGTTTGTGAGTCTGTCTATGTTTTCACCCGTTTAAACAGTTTGTTCTAGCGGAAAGAGTCTATCTTGATTTTCCTATGTGTGTCAATTACAAGAACACCATGGCTAATCTAGTAGAGTTAGACATGGTAGATTTTGATGTCATTCTAGGTATGAACTTTCTTCATGCCTGCTATGCGTCAAAATACTATAGAAATCGAGTTGTCAAGTTTCAAATTCCTGATGATCTACTCATAGAGTGGAGTAGTAGTTCAGCAGTGCCAAAGGGTCATTTTATTTTGTAACTTTAGGCGAGGAAGTTAGTGTCAAAGGGGTGTATCTATCACTTAGTCCAAGTTAAAAATTCAAGAATTTAAGTACTTTCCCTTCAGTCAGTACTATAGTAAAAGAGTTTCTAGAAGTTTTTTCAAGATGATCTACCCAGATTCCTCCCTCCATATACAGATATACACTTCGGCATAAACATCATTCAAGATACTCTTCCTATCGCTAGTCCACCATATTGAATGGAACCAGCACAGTTAGATTTGAATGAACAGCTGAAAGATTTTTTAGATAAAGGTTTTATCCGACCAAGTGTCTTACCTTTGGGTGCTTTGATCTTATTTGTAAGGAAGAAAGATAGTTCCGTTAGGATGTGTATAGACTACCCCAATTTAATAAGGTTACTATCTAGAATAAGTATCCTCTTCAATGGATAGATGATCTTTTTGACCAACTTCAAAGTGTCTCCTGTTTGTGGAAAATTGATCAATGATCTGGCTACCATAAGTTAAGAGTTAGAGAATGTGACATTCAATAGATAGCCTTTTGAACCAGATTTGGACATAATGAGTTTTTTGTTATGTCTTTTGGGTTTACAAATTCACCAGCATCATCGATGCATTTTATGAACAAAGTCTTCAAGCCTCATTTCGATATGATTGTTATCATCTTCATTGAAAACATACTAATCTATTCATGTAATGAAGAAGATCCTAGTCACCTCAGAAGAGTACTACAGACTTTGAAAGAAAAGATGTATGACAGGTTCTCTGATACGTTCAAACTTAATTCTCAAATAAGAAGTTAAAGCGGTTTCGTGTCAAGTAAATAACCATAGTGAGGCTTGGGATTCAATTCCCACGAGGAATAGTTTTAGACTTTAACTAACCTATTATTACTATTGTTCGATCAATTACTTCCTTGGATAAGCTAAAACAATTAAAAGGGGGGGTTTCTATTTCTAAATGATATGAATAGAACTAACGAAATTGAAAAGGGACACTTAACAACTTTGAATGTTGGAGTTAATCAATTTAATCAAAGTAAAACTAGGTTTACGTGGTCCCAAGGTTTCATAACTTGATTAATTCTAACTAGAACAATTCTTTCGAGTATCTTGCATGCAGTGATAAATTATGTATTCTAAATCCTTGGCCGGCATGGCATATACCAAAACACTCACTCCGCACCTTAGGTCCGGCTACGGTGTTGCTATTCTAACCTTACTTTACCTCATATTAAGCATGTATTCGAATGTGCTGACTAAGTTATTACCTCGTACCAATCAATACTAGCCTAATTAGATATATACACTAAATTCTAGGTTGGAATTCTTTCCTATTTTCGAGGCCTTGGTTCGGCAAGTAACATTAAGGCGAGTTATAACGTTGGCCCATCCGTTTAAAAAGACTTCTAAGCGAAAGAATCATTGTATACATGCAAGACAATATCTAGAATGTTATTTTAGTTATGTTTTACCTCATTATTTGCCTATGGTTCCCCCACACCCTAGTTATGGAATTTTAGTTACCCATAGTATAATCACAATATTCAAATAATGATATAAGAATTCATGTACTTTACTTCCATGAGAAAGGAGTAAAAAACGAAAGTTTGCTGATTAATCAGTAAAAGGTCACCAACAATTCAATGAGTTAAAAGTCTCAAGATAATTCAATTTAATCTCTCAAAAGAAGTCTCCACAATATGTAAAACGTCTAAACAATACCGAGTCCAATAATGATAATATTCTAACAATACGAAGTCTCACTAAGAATACAGAGTCTAAATAGATCAGAGTCTAAACAATACGGAATCTCACATAAACAATGTAGAATAATGATTACAGAGTTCTTAACCTCAAACGAGGTTTTTCGACGATTTATAGAAAATAAAAATCTAATAAACACGGATTCTAGTGTGCTGGAAATATGTCAAAACGCAGGGCAGGATCGACACCCCTCGCGACGGATTTCATCGTGGTCACGACGGACCATCATGGATCCTTCCGTCCATACTGTGCAATTTTCTTCTGTCCTCTCTTCATTACCTCGAAGGCAAGTATGACGGACGTCATAGGCACAACGGTCAGTCGAGGGTTCTTCGTTCAAAACACTCAAACTTGGAATATGGGACGAGGATAATTCTCTGAACTTCAGACGAAACCTTGCAGACGGACCGTCAAGACACGATGGTTGGACGTCAGGGACTCCGTAACCCCACACTTGAGTCAGACTTTCCTTATCTTACTTTAGGCAGCTTCACTATGCTGCCACCTACATACGGTCACAAGCACGAAGAACCATCACAAGCTCCGTAGGGGGTTCTTTTGATTTTTCGCTTAAATCTCCACATTCATCTTTGGACAGTGATTCCTGAAAAGAAAGAGAAAACTTATATAAAATTAGCACAAAAGGATTGGACACACTAAACTTAACGGAAAAAAAGTATTAATAAATACGGTGAAAAACAACGGTATATCAACACCCTCAACTTAAATTCCATTTTTTGTCCTCAAGCGACGCACTTTGACTCAATACCAAAAATCTTGACCAATTAGTACCATGTTTTATCCTTTGCAATCATGTTGGCTATCAATCCCGATTAATCTATTCATATTATTGCATGCTCTCCACTTTAGGCTTGAATTATGTGGGATCGAACATAAAACAGGCTCACCATGCCACTAACACCTATCCTCTTCAATTTCTCACCGGGGGTTGCTAACAAATTCTTGTATGCAATAAGTTGTCCTCACTTTAGAAACAAATCCTCTTTTTTAACACACTATTTAGCTTGAGAATAAGGATGTACTTTTCAAAACACCGCTCTTGCATAACAAATTACACTCATTCATACCTATTGCATAAGCTTTCCCTTTTTTCACTGCCTCCTTAAGTTCAATATACAAACCTTGATGGATCACGATAGGATTTTTCCTTCTTAGCTTTAACATAGGTTCGGGTAAGGTCGGGTATATTTAGATACTTTTTTTAATGACTTTTGCCTCCTCCGTGACATATCGGCCTAACCTACAACTTTCTAGAATTTTAGCTCGCCTGTTTCCATATTCTTTCACCTTGCTATTTTCTTTTCTGTCTTTCATTTGTGTAAGTGACTCTCTTATTTTCTTGTCATATATTTATTTTTCTTTAATTTTCTTTCAAACCTAATTCTTGGAGTCGACACTTTACTTTGGTTCCTTCTTTCTCTTTGTTACTCTTCAACCCCACGTCCAGAGTGGCATTCCTTCATAAATAGCCACCTCAAAACTTCATGGCTGTGCCATGATTCAAGGTACACAATACCCAAAGTTGGTGTCAGACATAAAAGAATGTTGTGTTTATACATTAGCACATCAACTTATGTTTTGCTACAACTGAGGTGCAAATGTCTAGGAGGGACCAGGGCCAACACATTGTTCACAGAAAAGATCAGTTGGGGGGAAAAAGAAAGGGTCTAATGGAAGGCTCAAGATCATTGGATCAAAGAAGGATAATTCATTTGTTTTCTTTTATTTAGGGATAAGATGGGTATATTATAATCGGTCCTATGAATCCTCTCCTAAGTGTCTATTGACAGCTTACTTTTAGCAGAGACTAAACGGCAAGTTCGAGACTCAGTACAAATAGGGGAATATTTAAATCTTCCTCAAACTCACTTGAACATATCATCCCACTTTTAGACAGTTTTTATAAGACCACCTAGTTCAAATTTTTTAGACTTGGGTATGCAATGGTTGTACTCTATGTCATGCTTAGAAGCCACACATTTACAGTTACGATGCTTAGTCGTGCATCACTTCCAATTATCAGGATATCAGTTAGCCATCATCGCTCCAGAATTCAAACTATGTACAAAAGATAAGACTGCCGGTTCAACAGAAAAAAGTTAAGCAGTCTTTTAGGGAAAAAGAAACATAGGCAAGAAAACCCCAAAAGAGGATAGTGAATTGGGACTACTCAGCCTTCCACCCTAGCACTCCACTTCCATTTACCCCCACCCCCAACAAAAAACCATGCAAGTTCCCCAATGCATAAAATTTAAAATACTAGAGATGGTAGGTGATGAAGCAAAAACCGTGTGGCGCAAAAGCACCGTCGATTCAGCAAGCTGGTGGGTCGGTTACCCGGAACCACGTCCTTTGGAAATCATGGGACACCCCAGTGGTGTCCTCAGCAAAAACCGCACTATCAACAGTTCCTCCAAACTATCTCCAGTTCGGGCGTAGACGCACCAGCCGTCTAAAACGCTCCTACCTCATCTTGTTGCGCCTCCTCCTCAGACAAGTGAGGCCTTCTCGCAGCCTCCATCTCACGGAGTCTTTCTTCCGTGCTCGCACCTTCTTCGTCTGTTCGGGACCCCTACGCCTCTTGGCAAGCTTAGAGAGGGATCGGTGGTGATATCAAATGAGGTGGCGATAGGGCCGCCAACACTGTGTCTTCAGCAGGCCGGCGAGGGGGCCTTAGACTAGGCACCTTCACTCCAAAAGCGTCCCAAGCGCTGGGGAACCTCGCGATATACGCTTTGGTATACTGGACCAATTTTCCGCTTCAAGCGGATCTTCTGCCTCGGTAAAGACCTCTACTCCACGGATGGATATGATGCAGAAGGTAGCCCATTTGTGCCTCTAATTGTTTGGACCTAGCAAGCGGGGGACCAGCGTAGGTTAGCGGAGGCTGTAGAGAGGAGCTCGGGCAGTGCTACTACCGGGATAGACCGACTGGGGTAGGTTAGGGGAACGGCCCCTGCGTAGCGTGCGGGCCTGGGAGCTACCATATCAGCAAGAGCGTTAGCAAGTGGGGGAAGCCTAGACGGGCCCTCTACGTGGAGCCATACTCATTGGCCTATCTATGGATGAGGCCGACAATCAACGTTGCCAATAGGGGTCCGAGTGCATCTTACATTTCCATATAAGCCACACCTACGGACCTGCAAAGAGAAACAGGATCATGCACGGGAAAGGGTATAGTAGTGTGACCTTGTAAGCCCTCTCATGGCATAACTACCTGTAGAAGCAACGCGAAAAATCCACCCTCGAAACCCGTTCCTAATCACGCCGCCATCATACTGCTCAATCCCATGTAACGATATTTCAGCGGCCATGTGGGGGAAAGGAAAGGGCCGTGGCGAACAATTCAGCACAAGAATTCGCCGGAAAGTTAGGTTGACCTTACTGTGGCCCCCTTTTTCTCGGCCAAACCAGGTCGGCGTCGGGCACCCTCTCCATCAACGACAGGTAGAGGGACATCCACCTCTTGGTGGTTCTCTTAGCGATGGCTAATAGCAGGCAACTGGACATCTTTAACATGCTGCCATCGGTAGTCAAACTGCGGCCAGTTGAGAGGGGTCCGAGGAGAGTAGAGGTCAGCATCCAACACCCTTGACGTTATAGAAACGGATGGGGATGGCAGGCCAAAAAAATGTCGAACCTGCACGCCTTGGCACTCGGACCGGCTCAGAGTGGCGGCCTGTTTGGCGGCTGGCAGCACGCCTATCAATCTGATCGGAGAGTCGTTTGCGTAGGTTGCGTAGATACTCTCGGACAATTTCTATTCAAGTATGTCCAACGGAGTGCTGTCCTCCAGGCCAATACCTGGTGAACAGATTGTGGATCTCAGCACGGTGGGAGATGTCCCTCTAAGGACCCACCGCTCCAAGTGATTGTCGCCGAGTCATAAATACTTTGTCGTTCAGGAAACTTGAATCGTAGAGACTGAATTGCCCGTCGACACACCATCGAGGGTGGGCAGTCAATAGCAGGGTGAGGGGCATGAGCTGGTGATCCTTGTTAGACGGGGGGGTGTTGAGGGCATGAGCTGGTTTATCCTGGTGTGGATTCCAAATTGTCAGCATATCCGACGGAGGTGAAGTTGTAGCGGTGGCGGTGCAGGGAAAACCTCACAGGATGGAGGGCTTCTCCGACCACGAAAACTCTAAGTAGAAGACGATCCTTTCTTCGTTGGGGCTGACTAGAAGGTGTGCCGGTCAGTGTACGATCCTGCAATCAGACTGGGATCGCGGTAGTGACTAGCCGGACACCACTTTTAGGTGTGGTCTCTTGTGGCACGTGAGCACGGGAAAGGGGTGGAAGTTCCTGGGAAACGTACCGGAGGGTCACGCTCATCATCAGAGCCAATGACCATGCGGGCGAGGGGCGACAGACTCGACGCCGCGTGCATAGATTCGATCTGGCTTGGGGCCATATTAGAAATTACCTGTAAAGGATCAATATTATCACGAGAGTGGCATACAAACAAAAGCAAAAACCACACAACACAACTAAAAATAATATGGGAATTCTATAGTAATAGTGACACACGGAAGGGGCCGGTGACGGCCTCATCGGACTATGAGGGATCTTCATGGGGTCCGTCGTGTCTTCTTTAGACTAGTCTATGATGGAGACCCCTTGAAGGAGGCGTCTATGGACAAGTATGACAAGTATGGCGGACGGACCGTCATAAGTACGACGGTCCATAGTAGGTGTCCGTGAGGAGGGACACTTGAAAAAAAAGAGACCCTTAGGGAGGAGGTTGCTGACCGTCATTAAACAAAACACGGGCGGGGGGTTTTTTTTTTTTTTTTTTTTTTTTTTTTTTTTTTTTTTTTGGGGGCATGCAGGACGGACCGTCTGTGGGTTATACGGTCCATGTACTCGGCCGTTGAGGACACTTAGAAAAAGTGGAGACGAGACCCTTAGAAACACGGTCTCTAACAACAAGAAACGATTTGTGCAGGATGGACCGTCGTTGGAAGACGACGGTCCGTCAAATGTGTCAATTGGAGGACACTTAGAATAAAATAAGAGACCCTCAGGAACAGGTCTCTGACAACAGAAAGATTGTGCAGGACGGACCCCGTCATGAAGGCGACAAATCCCGTCATATGTGTTGTTTGAGGACAATGAGAAAAAAAATGGGCAGTGGGATGTTGAGGGCTTTTGGAACGAACCTAGGACGGTCCGTCGGGGTACGACGCTGTGTCATCGGGGGGTCTCGTTCTGAGATCAGTGATTAGAACTGGGGGGTACCCCGTCATCCCCGATGAACCCAAATCGAACTGGTAGTGTTTTGACCACATTTGTTTAACCAAATACTTAGGAGAGGAAACTAGCAAGGGCGAGCACCTATGTCGAGGGTTGTAAACATGGATTTCGCGCATTTTGGAACCTAGGTTAGACAGACTCTAATAAAGAAAAACAAAAATATCACGAACAACTAAGTAATACTAATAATAAAAACAAATCATGGCAAGACTAAAATGAGAAAATTATAGACCATACCTTGAGAATGGAGAAAAAACAAGATGAAAGTACTTGATGATAAGGAGGACACACAACAGCAACTCTGACTAGTACATGATACTTTCAGTCTTTGGAGGATTTTGGGGTGGGGAACAATGATCGGATTGAAGAGAGGGACAGATTGTGGAAGTGAAAAGGGAGGGAAATAGGGGGAATAGTAAGAGTTGGGGGTGAAATGAGGGGGTGGGGAGTTTAAATAGAAGATTGTAAAACAACTCAAGAACAACATAAAAAAAAAAAAAAAAAAAAAAAAAAAAAAAACCGGGTCGGGTCGGGGGGGGTGGGTACGCCTATTAATACGCGCAGCTTCCCCCGAAGCCATCTCAGTGGTGATGATCGTCGTTCGTTCCGTCGTGGGTTCCCTAGTTTGAAATTAACAAAAAGACATTTGGGCATGACGGATTCAGTGACGGTCGTGTACCATGACTTGTTGCAATTTCTCTGTGCCTCGCTTTATTACCTTGACAGCAAGTCTGAAGGACTTGCATTATGCACAACGGTCCGTCGAGGGTCTTCATTTCAAAACACTTAAAACTCTGGAATATGGGTACTGGGATTACTTCTTGAACTTATGAGGACCTGCAGGAGGACCGTCATAGACAGGACGGACCGTCATGAACTCCGTAAACCCCCACACTTGGTCAGAATTCCCCATCTACTTCAGCAGCTGCACTACGCTTTTGCCACCTACGGAGGTCACAAGCACGCGAAACCGTCACAAGCTCCGTAGTGTCTCTTCTGCATTATTCGCTTCAAAATCCGCATTCATCTGTGGGCAAGAGTTCCTGCAAATTAAAGAGAAAAAACTTATATAAAAAAATTAGCACAAAAATGCTGTTTGGGCCACTAAACTTAAGACAAAAGTATTAATAAGACCGTGAAACAGGTCTATCAGTCTCCAAGTGTGAGTTTTGGTTTAAGTATTTTGCATTAGGCAACATAGTTTCCAGTGAGGGGATTAGAGTCGATGTCCAAAAGATAGAAGCAGTTAAGAGTTGCCTAGACCCACGTCTTCAATCGATATTAGGAGTTTCTTGGGTTTGGATGACTACTATAAAAGGTTTGTTAAAAGACATTCATTTGTTTAATCTCCCTTGACTAAGTTGACTCAGAAGACAGTAAAGTTTCAATGGTCTGAAGCTAATGGTACTTCTGCCTCAATTTTGACTTTAGTGGATGGTACTCAAGGTTTTTGTGGTGTACTGTGATGAATCAAGAGTTGGTTTGGGTTATGTGTAAATGAAGAATGGTAAGGTCATAAACTACGCATATCGTTGAAAATTCTTGCGAAGAATTACCCAATCCATGACTAGAAGTTGGCTGTTGTAGTTTTCATCTTGAATATATGGCGACGCTACTTTTACGACGTTCATGTGGATATATTTACCGAACACAAAATCCTACAATATGTGTTCATCCAGAATGAGTTGAATCTCAGACGAAAGAGGTGGTTAGAATTACTCAAGGATTATTATATAAGTATTCTTTACCACCCTAGTAAGGCTAATGTGAATGTTGATTCCTTATGAAGATTATCCATGGGGAGCACCGCCATGTTGAGGAGGAAAAGAGGGAGTTAGCTAAAGATGTACATGTGTCTTGAACGATTTGGAGTTAAATTATGGATCCCAAAGAAGGAGAGGTAGTGGTGACTAATGGGACTGAATCATCACTAGTGTCTGAGGTAAAAGAAAAGCAAGACCAAGACCCCATTTTTCTTTATTTGAAGGTAAATGTTCATAAGCAAAGAGTATTGACTTTTGAACAAGGGAAGAAGGTGTGCTGAAGTACCAAGGTAGATTGTGCGTACCTAGGGTTGATGGACTCCAAGAGAGGATCAAAAGGAGGCTCATAGCTCCAGAAATTCTATTCATCTTGGTTCCACCAAGATTTACCGTGATTTGATAGGGTTTACGGGTGGAAAGGTCTGAAGAAGGACATTATTGAGTTTGTTGCCAAGTGCTCGAATTGCCAGCAAGTGAAAGTAGAGCACCAAAGATATGGATATTTGTCTTAGAATATAGAACTTACGGAACATAAATGGGAGATGATTAGTATGGACTTTATCACAAGGTTGCAAAGGTCTCGCACACAGATGATTCAATTAGGGTAATTTTCTATAGAATGACAAAATCAGCCCACTTTTTGCCGGTAAAGACTAACCATTAGGCCGAGAATTATGCTAATATGTACATTCAAGAAGTGGTAAGACTTCATGGGGTTCCGCTCTCCATTATTTTAGATAGGCGTGCACAATTTACTACTCAAATCTTGAAGTATTCCTGAAAGATTTAGGTTTCAAGGTTAATTTAAGCACTGTTTTTCATTCTCAGACAAATGGATTTGCAGAGCGTACTATTCAGACCTTAGAAGATATGTTCAAAGCTTGTGTGATTCATTTGAAAAGGAATAGGATGATCGCATACCATTTATTGAGTTTGTTTACAACAATATCTACCATTCGAGCATCTAAATGACTCCATCAGAAGATATTTATGGGAGATGATGAAGATCTCCTATTGTTTGGTTCGAAGTTAGTGAAGCAGGGTTGATAGAACCAAATCTAGTTCACCAAGCCATTGATAAAGTGGAAGTGATTCAAGAGAGTTTGAAGACGGCACAGAGTCACCAATATTCCTCCACAAATGTTAGGAAGTGAGCGTTGGATTTGAGGTGGACGATTGCGTTTATCATAAGGTTTCACCCATGAAGGTTTTTATGAGGTTTGGTATGAAGGGAAAACTTAGTCCCAGGTATATTAGACCTTATATTATATCCAAAAGAGTTGGCAGTGTAGCTTATAAGTTGGAGCTACCACAAGAGTTAGCATCGGTTCATCCGGTATTCCATATTTCTATGTTAAAGAACTGTATCGGTTATCGTTCATTGATTGTACAAACTAAGAATGCTATGATTTAGGATAGCTTATCCTATAAATAGATTCCGGTTTAAATTTTGGATCGCCAAGTTTGCAAGTTTAGAACAAAGGAAGTTGCATCAGTCAAGGTCCTTTGGAGGTACCAATTTATTGAAAAAGCGACTTGGGAAGATGAAGCGGATCTGAAGAAGCGATATCCACATCTCATTGAATCCGAAGAGAATGTATATCAAGGTACTAAATTCTTCTCTTATAAATTTATAAGACTATGTATAAGAATGTTATTACATGTGGTTGGATTGTTAAGTGTTGAACATAATTTTACTATTATTAGCATAGTGAAAGAAATCACATTTAAGGAAGGTCAAATGTCACAGATGTTTGGAAGAGTTTGGAGGTCAAATGTCAAAGATGTTCGAAAGTTAGCCTATAGATGTGCTACTGTACCTTAGTATTTTTCGTGGGGTTTTAAGTAGTGTTTGGAGGTCAAATTTAAACGAAAGGTTCATAAAACGTAAATGGGACCATCCTAGGGGTCCTTGAGGAGGAACTAATCTTTGGGATGAAACTATCAAAAAATGTCCACAACCATGACTGCCTAATCGACACCCTTCGTCCCACCTACGCCTCATCGATGGGGATCGTTGCTCCACACTAAGGTGTGAAAGCTTAAACCACCAAAACTATCAGCCTCTGACAAAAATGGCGACTTTCTAGTATGGCCGTCCTCTAGTTGATGACTTGTGGATTCTTTTCGTCGATTGACACCAACAATTTCTGCAGTTGTCTCGGCCAAGGTTGGGGTAATTTGATAAATTCATGTAAAGTCCAAATAAATGCATGGGTAGTTATTTTAGGTTGTTTTAGGTATATTTAGTATGTTTAAATAATAAAAGATCCATTTTTACTTTAGACTTCAAACCAAAATTTCTCCCTCTCCAAAACTCAATCAAGAAGACCATTGAAGAAGAAGAGACATTGGTGGCACTTTTTAGGATGAAATTCAACATGGTTTCAATATGGGTTTAAGTATCTAATATAAGGTATGTGAATATTATTAATCCATAGAGTCCCTATAGTTATCCCTCGATTGTGAATCCAAAAGAGCATAACCTAGGAAGGTTTGTGATTGCATTGTGGGTAAAGCTCTATTTTTTTTAAAATTTTATTTTGTAAAGCTCTATTATGATCCCAATCTAGTGGGTAGCATTCACTTATGTTCATATAATGATTCATGTTTTGATTATGAAGGTTATCATGGTGGAGTTAGTCCATTAGAGGAAAGATAAAGGTTCTAATTTGATCTTCTTAATTCAATTGTATTATATGCTAATTGATCATGATAGGATCACCTAGATATGAAATGAACTAGTCCTAATTGATTAAGGATTATCTTGACTTTTGAAGTTGGAATTGAACCTAGAAATCATATATGACTAGATTTACCTTTTAATGATCACATTGAATGAATTAACTTGTAATTGGGCATGGATCATGATATATTGAAGGTAGATTATAGGGCTTCTATGCATTTTTGATAGGGCTTTAGGGGTGAATTCATTTCGAGGGTATTGTTATGATGTTCTCTTTCTCTTTTACACTTATACATGAAGAAGCTAAGGGAAAAAAATTCTCTCACATATATGGATTCTAGGTTGACCTAAGAACCTAAAATTAATCAGCGCATGATAGACTAAGAATATCCTAAAGTTTAATCGAATAGTATTTATTGTGTAATTGACTTGGTAAGGTAAGACCAAGGTGTGATAGCTTAATATGCTAGATCTCATGGAACCTTGAGATGGTAGATCTCATGGTAGCTTTGGATGGTTAATCTCAAGGAGGCTTGGGTTGAAATACTCATGGTAGCTTGAGATTGTGAATCTCATGGAGGCTTGATTTGAAATACTCATGGTAGCTTTAGGTTATGAATCTCATGGTAGCTTGGGATGAAGGAAGCAAGCTATCACATGTTAAGCTTGATATTGTGTTGCAAGGACGCTTGGTCATATTAGCTTGATTTGGTCAGGCCAAAACCATGTCATGGCAGATTTAGGGTAAAGGCATATTCTTTCCTAATGGTAGCTTTATTTGCATGAAAGGTGCATTTAATGGAATACATTGAGATAGATATCTCATGGTAGCTTAGGGTTGAGTATTCATTCTCCCCTATGGATTAGGATGCATCTACATAATTGGTTGCATGGGGTTAGGTTTGGACTATTGTATCCTTCCTTTGTTAGCTTGGATTGTAAGATGAGATGCTTTCCATGGTAGAAGGTCTATTATGTTGGATTGTTAATCTTAATAGACAAGAGTGCAAGATAAGTTATATTGGAGTTGGATAGCCTATAGAAGTACTTATTATGGATGGTAGTATGGGATGCCATCCATACATGGCACAAGTATGACTTTAAGCTACCTATTACATGACCCCTACATCATGTATGATTAGCTTAGATAGTTTATTTCCATGACATAATTGACTTAAGATTGAAGTTCCTTGAAAATATGAGATAGGTCTACTAGAGACTCCAAAACTAAAATAAAAGGGAATAGGGTGACTTTAAGATATGTTTAAGGTGTGAGGTTGAATAGGATGCCTCATATTCATTGCACAAGTGTGCTTAAGGTGTCCTATAGGCATAGTTTTCATATGTTATGATGAACTAAGGTCTTAATTATGATAGTGGATTATAATAAAAAACGAAAGAGAGGTACTTAGCTTTGGTAATTAGATGGGATTGCTGCCTATTACAAAGCATTACTGAGGAGGCTTGTATAGTAAGTTCATTAAGTAAGAAGTCCAATGGCTTAGTGTATTGAACCCTTAACATCTTTGTGTGCTTTAGTTACTTATGATATTCAGGATGGTTTATCTTTTATCTCTATGATTATGTCTATTTTGTGACTAACCCTTGAGATATCTTATGTTGGTAATGGATAGTTTCCAGACGTGGTACATTTCGTACTAAAGAAAATTATACTACATTCTAATCCAACAAGTCTTTAAGGAGATTGAGTTTCTTTGAAGGGTAGAGTTTCCAAGGATTTCAAGAATTGAAGATTGGTGATTCCTGATAGCATCTGTGGACACCACCCTCATGTTGTCTTTTATGTTCGTTATATGTTTAGACTTTTATGGGTTGTGTCCCAAGGGATTCTTACTCATGTTTTCATAGATGTCTTTGGAAATATATGATAGAATGGCTTCCTTTTTATGATATAACTTTCGCATTATGTTTTTGAGAAAAAGTTTTAATCTCGTGCTACTTCTTATATATATTCAATGAAAGGTGTCTAAGGGTTTGTAAAAGACCTATGAGAGGTCAAGTACTCCATGATTAGCTTAATTTGCGTGCAATGTGAAAAAAACATTTCATGGTAGCGACTTTTGCATGCAATGGTTCATTTCATGGAACAACTGGGATATAATTCTCATGGTAGCTTAGGTTGAGGATTCATATGCTCCCCTATGGACTCGGTTCATCTAAGACTGTCTGAATGACGGTAGGGTGTGGACTATCCTCCATGTCTGCTTGGATTGTATGATTAGATTCCTTCCATGGTAGTAGGTCTATTATATTGGCATGTTAAGCTTTATAGACAAGAGTGCACGATATTCACTTGTATTAAAGTGCCTACAAAGTAATTAGTATGATTTTAGTATGGGATATCATCCATACTTGCGCCTCCCCCACCAGCATGAACTTGAGATACCTTGACATGACCTGTACGTGACGTATGCTTAGATCTAATATTTACTGTTCCATGACTGATTGGACTTCAGATGAAAGTCCTATCATATGAGATAGTCTACTAAGACCTCCTCAACTAAAATGAAAGGATTGGAACTAAGTCTTTTCTCCAATCAAAAGTATAAGGGAACTAAGTATTTCCTAAGAGTTGATTTAAGGTTGAACTTCAAGTTAAGCAAATATTAAATAGTTAAATTCATTTGTCAACAGTTATAAGATGTAACACCTCAGAACTCGTAATATCCGAGAATAAGCTAAGAAACTAAAAACTTTCATTTTTGGAAAGAAAAGGAAAAATATAAAAAATTTCCTAAGATGTTAAAAGAATGTTTTTGGACATTTTGAAATAGCCAAATCTACTAGCTAAGGAAGAGTTTGAGTCGGTTTGTTATATGGTTGGAAATCCCTTTGGAAAGCCACCGAGTTTGTGCATTTTCTATATCGTATAAGGGAGATATGCCTAACGGATTTTGCGTTGTTGGATTGAGGAAGGTCCCAATCCGGATTCTTGTAAGGGTAAACTTTTCATTTCACCTAGCTTTTTGCTAATTCATTTTATAGGTTTATTAAGGGTAAATTAAGGGTTAAGTAAGTTTTAGAAAAGTATTCACACTTAGGTCTTGGGACAGAAGAGAAGAGAAGAAGAAAAAAGGGAGAAAAAGTTCAAGAATTCGTCAAGAACAACAAGATCTTCAAGTAGAATTCGTCGAGGGTGATCCCAACCAAGGTATGTGAGATCTTTCTGTGTTGGGTTAGTTTACCCACACACCAATTTTTTTTAATTTAGCAAAGTTTGAATAGATTGAATTATGAACATTGGAGTTCTTGAAGAACAATGGTTAAATTCTTGTTGGTTGAGTTGTGGTACGTTTTAGTTGATTAGATTAGTGTTTGCGAGTTGTTTTACAGGTCTAATCTATTGGGTATTGAGGTTATGAGTGATCCTAAGCGATTGGGGTGAGATCCATGGATGTTTAGAAGGTTTAGAGATGAAAAACAGAGAGGTAAAGTCGTAAGTCCCGTCTAACAGGCACTGGGGTGCTGCGCCTACCAGAGCCCCTCATGAAAGTCTCTGTCCATCACTCTCTGGCACGCCGCGCCATCTAGATCCCCTCCTTACAAAATATTTCCATTAGGCATAAGTGCTCCACGCCTCTCAGTTTGCCAAGGATGCCTGCAGACCCCGTTCTTTCCCCATCTTTTCGTACTAGTTACAAAGTGATGTACCCACACTTCTTATTTGATTTCAACACTCTAAGGTACAGTCCACACTCCATGAAACCATTCATAAACTAATATTATGAATGTAGAAATACATAATATCAATCCAGAAAAGTTAACAAATAACAACGTCCAGGAAGCTTAAGAAAGTTCATCTAAAGCTATGAACAATAAGTTAAGTTAAATTTTCCTTAATGTTTCCTACGACTCTCCTTTTTACGCGTTTTAACTTAGAAGTAAGGCTCAAGTTTCTAAGTTAATAACGAATAAAATTTTGAAGAGTCTTATCCTATCAAAAGAATTATAAGGGAACAATATTCCCATCAGATTGATTAAGATTCAAAGTTTCAAGAAGGCACGCAAAGAGTAAGAGTGAGTTAATTTCTCAAAACCATATAACGGCAACGAAGTAATTCCCAACAAATTTGTAATGTTTTTACATTTTGAGTTAAGCAACGAAACTAAGACTTTCCCAAAGAATTGAACAAGAAATGGAAACATTGGTATTCCAAGCAACAGTGCGTGTTGATCAATTATATCACCCAAATAAAGAACTATTTTTATAAACATGCACCTAAAGTATATTTTTGGAATAGTATTGAGCACCAATGTGGGGATAAGAGTTCATATTAACTCAAGTCCCCATGTAAACTATGTAGTCATCATAGGTGTTAACTGGTCATTATTTTTAGATGATTATGTAAGTTAAGTTAGTCGATTCACTAATTTAAGGAGTCCAATCGACACGGCAAAGTCTAGCACGGTTCTAGCAGCGTGGGAAAGACATTGTATCACCACTTAATCTCAAAGAGGTAGTTATCGGTTAGAGAATCTCCCATAAGACTATATAATTTCATATATAAGTAAAGTTGATTTTTCTATTGCATTTTCCTTAATACTAAGTTTGTTTATAAATGGTTTATACATATGTCGCATTTGTTTTTTAAATTATATTTATATACATTGGAGTTGCGTAATTTTTTGGAGTTGAGTTTTGAGCAGAGTCAAAGCTACAGTTCATCTTTTCTCATATAACAATTAAGTTAATTGTTAGTATTATTCCAACTCGCATACTCCTACATTCAAATTTACTCATGCTAGTTGGCCTGCTCGTCTTAATGACCTGAGCAGCCACCAGAATCAAATACCACGCTCCTCGTTGATCAATTTAAGCACTAAACATCAGTGATGAAGTCCCTCCTTTACCAATTTTGGAGAATCCTTTTATACGCTTTCCAATCTTTCAATTGTAGAATGTTGTGGGGTTTGTCCTAATATTCATCTTAGTATGTTTAGAGTCTTCATAGATGGATAGTCGGTCTTTTAGTTCAGTTGGGTCTCTTAATTTATAGATATTTAATTATGAGACTTAACTGCCATTTTCGCCAAGACAATTAATTTAAGGTTATTATACGAACCTGTTCTTATTTTTATTGGAGTAAGTCTTTATCTGAGTGTTAGTACTTAAGGCTCTCACGGTTCGCTGAAGGACTCGCATGGTATGATGGGTGCCTGCCCACGTGAAGGGTGTAGGCTCTTAAAGTGACATAAGGGAACTAAGTATTCACTAAAAGTTTATAAAAAATTTCACATTGAAGTTTAGAGGAAACTAAGATTTACCATAAGAGTTTTCAACAAGAAAAGAAATATTGATTCCAAAAGGGCTTTAAAAAGCTAAAAGTGTTGAGTAAATTATTTAAACACAAAGGAAGAAAGTTATTTTAAAAGCATGAGCTAAAATATATTTTGAGAGTAGTATTGAGCACCGATATGGGGATGAGAGTTAAAAATTATCTCAAGTCTCCATGTAAACCATGTAGTCATCATGGGTATTAGCGGGTCATACTTTATAGATGATCACATAATTTAGGCTAGTGAATCCACTAAGTGAAGGAGTCCTATGGGATGGAAAAGTATAGGACAGTTCTGGCACTGTGTGCAAGGCGTTGTATCACTACTTAGGCTTACAATGCTGGTTTCTGGTGAGAGAATCTCCAATACAAACTATATTACTTTCATATACAAGTAAAGTTTAGTTTGTTATTGTATTTCTTTAACGAGCTAAGTTGTTTTACTATTTTAGAAAGCTTCATATATATATAGCATGTATTTTATTTGCCTTATATATGTTGAGTTGAGTATTCATAAGTTGAGTATAGACAAGGTAAGTTTCTTCTTATTCCGTTCAAGCTTTAAGTTGTTGATTAGCATTTGCAACTCGCATACTCATACATTCAATGTACTTATGTCAGTTGGCCTGCATTATCTTAGGATGAAGTCACAGCTAACCAGGACCCACATCCAGTGCATTGTTGATCCAATTTGAGAACTCAGAGTGAGTGGTGAGCCTTCTTGCATTTTGGAGGATCCTTTTTATTCTTTTCAACCTTTTTCCTTAATAAACTATTGTGGGTTTTGTCCCAACATTCATCTTAGTATTATAGAGGCTTCATAGTCAGATAAACAATCAGATAGTCAAAAAGTAAATCTCTCTTATTATGCAAATCAAATATTCTCAATTGGAGACTTAATTGTCATTTTTCCTACAAGTACGTTAACCTAAGATTATTTATCGCTCAATATTTCCTTGGTTTTACTCATTGAGTTAAGTCTTTCCGTGAGTTAAGAAGTCATTAAAGGATTTGCGCTCAAGCCTGCATGGTCCTTAAATGTCAGCCACGTCCCCAGGTTGTAGCTACGGGGCAATGAATAATTTGTGAAGAAAACTCATTGACCCTACATTTTTTCACATATTCCATGCCTCCCCTCATTAATTAACTATAAAAGATATTGTAGTGTCATTGTTTTTATATCCCAGATAGACACGCATTAATTTCAGTAGAATCTTGACCACATAGTTTTTGTGGGGTGATTTGCTGATAATTCATAAATTATGGTATGTAATTCGAATGAATAATTATAGACGCCTAAGTTAAAATGATGTATGAACGTGAAATAGAATTTTTCAGTAACCTCAACTAACATCTAAAGCCAAAATTACTGAACGTTCGATAACATTTCACTTTCTTATATAATTACATAGATCTCTAGCAAAATTATATCATACTTATTAATAACTTTAAACATTAAATGTCAAAATTGGCGGCATTATAAAGAAAATTTATTGACTTACATTCTTCATATGTCATTGGTTACAGTTTTCTTAACCTATTTATTTATGTACTAACAGATAAGTATTATACATTGGTTTGCCTTCTAGAATTCACACATATGATTGCACTTTATTTTATTTTACCTTAATATTTTTATGGGGTGTTCCGTCTAATACGAATAAATTGTGTGTTTTAGTTCGAATCGGAATATTATTGCTATTAAATAACTTCAAATGAGGATGGAAACGTGAAATAGAGTTTTTCTAGTCCTAGTAAAATGGTCATAACTGATAACTTTAAAGCATTAAATGATACAAACTCGGATGGCATCTAAAAGAGCACACATTGCCCTACAAAAACACAACTCTTCATCGTCATGGCTAAACCTAATTTACAGACTATCTTACGAAACGATCTGGTATTAATATATTATTTTTTTATAGAGAGGCAAACAGTGATTACATATAGTTTTTTTTACAAAACTTTATATGGGTGTTTGTGATGAAGTAATTAATTGTGTGGGTTAGTTCGAATGGATCTATACAGATTATTAATACAGTTCACATAGGTATGACGAGTGAAATAATTATTTTCTAATACCTAGTAAATTACCATCTAAGGCCAAAGATTTTGAATTTTCAAAATCACTTATTTACAATGAATATTAGTCTCTAATAAAATGGTTAGAATTGTTTGTCAGTACCGCTTATCAAAAGTCGATTTTACTACTTTTCAAAGGTAACTTACGGTCAACATTAATGTTGATCTTTTTTAAAAAATACAGATATTCCTAAAAACTAACATGAAGGTCTATAAATTACAATATTGTCTCATATTATACTGAGGAAAAAATCCCATCTTTAAAATGTTAGATCACAGTTTTTTAATAAGTTTGACACCCTAATAATAGAAAACCGTGACAAAATATTTCAGGACGATATAGCGAGTAACTTTAGAAAGGATAATTAAATAGGAATAGGGGCTATAGTTTGAACTGATGTATGACCGCAAAATTAACGATTGTTTTCTAAACAACATTGAACATTATCATCTAAAGCCAAAATTTTGAAGGTTCGAAAATTTCACTTAAGTTAGAATTACATAGTCCGTCTGAATTTAAGATGGTCATAATGGGGTTTACTTTAAAGGCATTTTGTTATGCTATACAAAATTTGGGGTGGTATTTTAAGAAAAGTTGGTCTGTGTTGACCGATAATTTTCATTATGTTTCATTTGTGGGGGTTCTCTTGCCAAAGTGTTCATTAAGTAGGCTAAAAGATATAGATAGTGTCATAACAATTGCTGGTCTAATCATAGAAGAAAACACAACAGCAAGGGTAAACGCAAGCTTGATTAATTATAATTTTCTAAGCAAAACTTATAATTATACTATGGGTGTAATTATGTGACCCGTTTATAAATTAAATGTTTGTTGTTCGAAATGAATAATTATGGTAATTCCAATAACTTTTATGACACTTGAGTACAATGAACCATGAAACAAAAACTTATTACAATCCATAACCACGAAAATTTAACAATAAAGCGAAAAACGAGGGGGGAAGCATGCTAAATATTATATTTTATTTACAAACTACACTTATCTCTACCGCAACAAGATCCCATTCACCTAATTTACTTATAAAACTATTAAATGCTCGCACAAATTGTGGTGCAATGTGAAAGAAAAAGATCATTCGTGCCATACAATTTTCATATATTCATGGCACAATACATTCATTATGTACTAAAAGATATGATAGTATATTTATTAGTCTTCAGCCATATCTACAAAGGCGCTCATCGATTGCCATGTAGATATATTGTCCCTCGAAATAATTGTTAAATGTGTGTTTAGTTGTAATTTAATAAATTATTGTAATAGTTCAAAGCATCGTTACTATGTATAGAATACAGTTATATACAGATAGAACCATGACATAGAGTTTTTATATAAACTGAAACAATATCTATTTCCAGAAAATTATGAACATTTAACTTATATACAATTACACTAGTCTCTAGTAAAATGGTCATAATTATTTATTTTAAAAATTAAATAATACAAAATTTGTAGCATTTGAATGAAATCAGATTGGCCTATAATTTTCATATGTCCTGAATCACCTAATTCATTATGTACTAAAAGATATACTAGTATACATTGTTTGCCTTGTAGAGAGGTACAAATTGATTGAATGTAGTTTATAGACCAAAGTTTTGTGGGTGTTTGTAATTATTTGATAAATTATGTGTGTTAGTTCGAGTATATAATTATATGTATTTATAAGTTCACAACTATGGTTATCACCTGAGATAGAGTTTTTGCTCTATACCCGAATTACACATCTAAGTCAAAATTACGAACTATTCAAAATTTTACTATTTATATTACCACACTAGTCGCTAGTAAAATGGTCATAATAATATACTTTAACATAAATGATTACCAATGAGTTGTAGTAAAATAAAACTCATTGACATACAATTTTCGTTGTCATGACTCACCTAACTCATTAACTTATTAAAAGATATGAGTAGTATTCATTTTTCCGCCTTCAAAAGAGACAGACATTAATGCATGTAGCTTTTTTACACGAAAATATTTTTGATTAGTGTTTTGAGTTTGATTACATAAATTAATGTGGGGTTAATCTCGAATGGTTTACATTATAGGATCATACTTTCAAAATGAGGTATAGGCTGTGGATAAAGAAGTTTTTCTATACCGCACAATTATCATCTAAAAACAAAATAAGAACGTTCAAAATTTTACTTAATTTACAATTACCTTGTCTCTAGTAAAATCATCATAATGATTTACACTTAAAACAATTTTTTTTTTTTTTTCTTTTTAAAATGAGACGGAATGTTTGGAATTGAAATAAAGCTAATTTACCTGCTATTTTCATAAGTCATAGCTCACCTAATTCATTACGTACCAAAAGATATGGTAGTATATATTATTTGCCTTCTAGAGAGGCAGACATTGGATATGGTAGTATACATTCTTTGCCTTCTAGAGAGGCACACATTGGTTGCATATAGTTTTTTGTCAAATTTTTTTTGGATGTTTGTGATGATTTTATATATAAATTTGTTTAGTTTCTATGAATTATTATAGGTATTAATTATTTCAAATGAGGTATGGACCGTGAAATAGAGTTTTTTTGTACCCGAAATTAACATCTAAACCATATATTATGAACATTCGAAATTTCATTTATTTACAATTATAGTAGTCTCTAGTAAAATGGTCATAATGATTTAATTTAAACATTAAATGATATAAATTTTCTGGGATTTGAAACAAAACTGATTGACCTACAATTTTCATATGTCATGGCTCACCTAATTATTTACGTACTAAAAGATATGGTAGTATACATTGTTTGTCTTCTAGCGAGGTACACATTGATTGTATGTAGTTTTTTGGCTAAAAGTTTTTGTGGGTGTTTGTGATGATTTAATAAATTATATGTTTTTGTTCAAATGAATAATTATAGGTATTAATAAGTTGAAATTAGGGTACGACCTGAATATATTGTTACAATACCCGAAATCAAAATCTAAAGCAAAAAATTTGAACATTCGAAATTTCACTTATATAGAAATACACTACTCTCTAGTAAAAGAGTCATTATTATTTACTTTAAATATTAAATTAAACAAAATCGGTTGCATTTGAAAGAAAAGTCATTGACCTAGAATTTGCGTATGTCATGGCTCACCTGATTCATTACGTAATAAAAGATATAATAGCATACATTTTTTTCCTTCTAGAGACGCACACATTGATTTCACGTAGATTTTTTACCGTAATTTTTTGGGGATGTTTGTGACAATTTAATAAATTATTTGTGTTAGTTAGAGTGTATCATTGTAGGTATTAATATGTTCAAATGAGGTAGTGACCGTGAGATAGAGTTTCTCTATACCCAAAATCAATATCCACAGCCAAAATAATGAGCGTTTCGAATTTCACTTATTTACAATTACATTAGTTTATTGTCAAATGATTATAACTATTTGTTTGAAAAATTAAATGATTCAAATTTGGTGGCATTTGAAACAAAACTGATTGACCTATAATTTTCATATGTCATGTCTTACCTAGTTAATTATGTACTTAAAGAAAGGGTAGTATACATTGTTTGTCTTGTAGAGAGGCACACATTAATTGCAAATAGTTTTTTATTCAAAAAATAATTAGTGGGTGTTTGTGATGATCTATTAAATTATTTGTGGTAGTTCGAATGGATAATTATAGGCATTCATAAGTTTAAATGAGGTATGGTTCGTGAAATAGTATTTTTCTATAACCGAAATTAACATTTAAAACAAAAATTATAAACGTTCCAAATTTAACTTATGTTTAATTACACTAGTCTCTAGACATAATTACTTACTTTAAACATTAGATGATACAAAATTTATCGCATTTGAAAGAAAACTCATTGACCTAGAATTTTCATATGTCATGGTTTACTTAATTCATTTCATACCAAAAGATATGGTAGTATACATTGATTTCCATCTAAAGAAGCACATATTGATCGGCATGTAGGTATTTTTAAAAAATATGTGTGGATATTTGTGATGAATTTTACAATTAATCATGTGTTACCACCACCCAACAACAATCTCACATGAGTATTATAGTTTAATAAAGATTCAACAATACGTATCGACTGTTAATATAGTTTTTCCTATTCCTGAAATTATCATCTTCCAAATCTTAAGCAAGCCAAATTATAATTTCTCAAATAATCCCACCTATATGTACAAATTACCACCTATTCTAGTAAAATTGTCATACAGATTTAGTCAGTAAAATTAAATGATATAAACCATCATTGTTTTCAATTGAAAGAAAACTCATTGACCTACAATTTTCATATGTTATGGCTCACCTAATTAATTACATACAAAAAAATATTGTATTATACATTATTTGCCTTCTAAAAAGGCACAAATTCATTTTATGCAGTTTTTTTTACCAAACTTTTTTGTTGGTGTTTGTGATGATTCATTAAATTATGTGTGTTAGTTTGACTGCATAATGATAGGTACAAAAAAGTTTAAATCAGGCATGAACCGTGAAATAGAGTATTTCTATACCCAAAATTATCATATAAAGCCAAAATTATGAACGTTCAAAATATTACTTATTTCTAATTACATTAGTTTTTAGTAAACTTGTCATAATTATTTACTTTAGACATTAAAAGATACAAAATTCTTGGTATTTGAAATAAAACTCATTGACCTTAATTTTGATATGTCATGACTCAGCTAATTCATTACGTACTAAAAGATATGGTAGTATATCTTGTTTGCCTTCTAGAGAAAGAAATTCATTGCATGTAATGTTTTTAGCATATTTTTTGTGGTTGGCTTGTGACATTATTTCAAGAATTATGTGGGTTTCGTTCGAATGAAGAAATCTAATATGGTGTTAATAAGTTCAAATGTGAGTTACGGATGTTCATAGATTTTTTTTAATACCCCGATGTTTACACATCGCAATTTCAACATATATCCGACAATGTTCGAATTTCACTTTGTCTATTACATAGTAACACTCTATGATAAAATGGTCATAATAATTTACTTTTAAACTTAAATTACAACACAAAATTAATGGCATTTTAAGAAAACTCCTTAAACTCCCTTTTAATTGTAATGTCATAGAAAAATTATTACGTACTAAAAGATATGGTAGTATACATTTTTTGCCTTCTAGAGAGACACAGATTGCTTGCATGTTGTTTTTTACCAAAATTTTTGTGGGTGGTTGTGATGATTTAATAAATTTTGTGATAATAATCTATATTAATAAGTTCAAATGAGGAATGGACTCTGTAATAGAGATTTTTTACATCCTAACCTATAATCTAAAGATAAAATTATGAACGTTCGAAATTTCACCAATTTACAATTATACTAGTCTCTAGTAAATTGATCATAGTGATTTATTTTAAACATGCAATGATAAAAAAAATTGTTGGCATTAGAAATAAAGCTAATTTATCTACAATTACATATGTTATGGCTAACCTAATTCATTACGGACAAAAATATTTGGTAGTATACATGGTTTGCATTCTGGAGAGGCACATATTGATTGTATGTAGTTTTTTTACCAAATTTTTTTGTTGGTGTTTTTTATGATTTAATAAGTTATGTATATTAGTTGTAATGGATAATTCTATGTATTAATAAGTTCAAATGAGGTATGAAATTTTAAGTAAAGTTTTTCTATACCCGATATTATCATCTAAAGGCAAAATTATGGAAGTTCAAAATTTCACTTATTTAAAATTACACTAGTCTCTAGTAAAATGGTCATAATATTTTACTTTTCACATCAAATTATACAAAATTGGTTGCATTTGAAACAAAAATCATTGCCCTGAAATTTTCATATGTCATGACTCACCTAATTTATTACAAACTAAAAGATATGGTAGTATACATGGTTTGCCTTTTAAAGAGGCACGCATTGATTGCATTTAGTTTTTGACCGAAATCTTTTGTAGATGTTTGCGATGATTTAATAAATTATGTGAGTGAATAAGTTCAAATGAGGTATGGACCGCGAAATAGAGTTTTCTGTACCCAAAATTAATATCTAGAGTTAATATTCTAAAAGTTTGAAATTTCATTTATTTACAATTACACTATTCTCTAGTAAAATTGTTATAATGATTTACTTTAAAATAAATGATACAAAATTGGTGACCTTTGAAAGAAAACTCATCGACATATAATTTCCATATGTCATGGCTCACCTAATTAATTACGTACTAAAATATATAGTTGTATACATTGTTTTCCTTCTAGAGACGAACACATTGATTGCAAGTAGTTTTTTTACCAAAATATTTTGCGGGTGCTTGTAAGTATTTAATAAATTATGTATGTTAGTTTGAATGAATAATTATAGGTATAAATTAGTTCAAATTAGGTATGAACCGTGAAATAGAAATTTTCTTTGCCCGAAATTAACATCTAAAACAAAAATTATGAACGTTCAAAATTTTTGATGAATTTATAATTACACTAGCATTAAGTAAAATGGTCATATTGATTTACTTTAACCATTAAATAATACAAAATTGATAGTATTTAAAAGAAAACTCATTTGACTACAATTTTCATACGACATGGCTCACCTAATTAAGTACATGCTAAAAGATATGGTAGAATACGTTGTTTGTCTGCTAGAGAAACACACATTGATTGCATATATTTTTTTACCAAAATTTTATGTGGTTGATTGTGATGATTTTATAAAATATGTATGTTAGTCCGAATGGATAATTATAGCTAATAATAAGCACAAATGAGCTATGGACCGTGAAATAGAGTTTTTCTGTGCCAGAAATTAAAATGTAAATAAAAATTTATAAACATTAGTAATTTCACATATTTACAATTACACTAGTCTCTAGTAAAATCGTCATAGTGATTTACTTTAAACATTAGATTTTACAAATTCTGTGGCATTTGAAATAAAACTCATTGACCTACAATTTTAATATGTCATGACTCACCTAATTCATTACGTACTAAAAGATATGGTAGTATTCATTGTTTGCCTTATAGAGGCACACATTGATTGCATGTCACTTTTTTGACCAAAATATTTGTAGGTGTTTGTGATGATTTCATAAATTATGTGTGTTAGTTCAAAAATATAATTAAAGGTTTAATGAGTTCTAATGAGGTATGGACCGTGAAATAGAATTTTTCTATACCCGAAATTAATATTTAAAGTCAAAATTGTGAACGTTCGAAATTTTACTTATTCTTTAAACTATAAATAATATAAAATTTGTTACATTTGAATGAAAACACAATGGACATAATTTTCATATGTCATGGTTCACCTAATTCATTACGTACTAAAAAATATAGTACTATATATTGTTTGCCTTGTGAGAGGCATTCATTGATTGCATATAGCTTTTTGACCAAAATATTTTATGAATGCTTTTGATGATTTAATAAATTTTTGTGTGTTATTTGTTATGAATAATTATATGTATTGATAAGTTCAAATAAGGTATGGATCGCGAAATAGAGTTTTTCTCTATCCAAAATTAACATTTAAAGCCAAAATTATGAATGTTAGAAATTTTTCTTATTAACAATTACTCTAGTCTCTAGTAAAATGGTCATCGTGATTTACTTTAAACATTAAATGATTCAAAATATGTGACATTTGAAATAACACTCTTTGACCTACAATTTTCATATGTCATAGCTCACCTATTTCATTACGTACTAAAAGATATGGTAGGATGCATTGCTTGCCTTGTAGAGATGCATCCATTGATTGCATATAATTTTTTTCTAAAACATCTTGGGGGTGTTTGAGATGATTTAATAAATTATGTGCATTAATTCGAATGAATAATTATGAGTATCAATAAGTTCAAATGGAGTATGTACCGTGAAATAGAGTTTTTCTATATCTGAAGTATAACAGTTAAAATTAAAACCAAAATTTTGACCGTTGAAAATTTTTTATGTATTTACTCATTACACTATCTTTAGTATAATGATCATAGTGATCTTATTTTATAGACTAAATGATACAAAATTTTGTGGACTTTGAAATAAAACTCATGACCTCAATTGGTCATATGTCTGGCCTCCCTGATTCATTCGTAGAAAATAGAAATATACATTGTTTGCTTTCTAGAGACACACATTTTATCGCATGTAGTTTTGTTGACCACATTTTTTTGTGGTGCTTCTGATTATTACTAAATTAATATGTGTTAGTTCAACTGGGATAATTATTGGTAATTAATAAGTTCAGATTAGGTAGGGACTATGACATGAGTTTTTCATCATACCATCCATAAATTAACATTTAAAGCCAAAATTGAGAAAGTTCAAAATTTCACTTATTTACAATTACAAGAATCTTTAGTAAAATTGTCATAGTAATTTACTACTAATATTAAATTATACAAGATTGGTGACATTTGAAAGAAGACTAATTGACCTACAAATTTTATATTACGTTCTGGTTTCATCTATCTTCATTTTCTTAAAAGATATGGTAGTATTCATTATTTTCATTCTAGAGATACATACATTGATTGCATGTATTTTTTTACCATATTTTTTTGTGTGTGTTTGTAATGATTTGTTTAATTATGTGTGTTAGTTCTAATAGATAATTATAGTTATTAATAATTGCAGATGATGTATGGACCGTGAAATGGAGTTTTTCTATACCCGAAATTAACACCTAAAGGTAAAATTATGAATATTCAAAATTTCACTTAATTACATTGATACTCTTCAAATAGAGCAGACTTACTTTAGCACGTGGACACCCATTCGAGTTTGATTATAATTTGGGAAGGAGGAGATCGTACGTGTGAGGAATTGGTTATGATTATAAGTTTGGCACGTGGAGATCGTCTGGGTTGTTATATGGACCTCGCGAGCCCCCTTGGGTCACAAACTCTCAATGTAGTTCAGAGGAATATCATGTACGATTGAGAGAGTACTTGGTGTCCTGAGGCATATCATATCATGGTGTAATATAGAATTGCATCCCATGACATCCTAAATTTTTGTTGATCTTGTGTTTTATTGGTGGTTGGAAAGTAATCGATAATTTATTTCCTATATTCGGTGAACTTAATCTTGTTGGGTTGCTGATATTGTGAGTGTCTTTTTGTGAAACTTGTGATTTATGAATATTGAGTTGTTATTGAGGATATGTAATTTGTTAAAGTGATCATTGTTGAGTTTGGTGCGATGTAAATTGTGAAATGTTAGGGTGGGATGATTTTGCAGATATTGTTTTTGTGGAGGTTCAATTGTTGTGTAATGAGTATCAATATTTTATTCCCTTAGCTTGTGTTTAAAGTTTACTTGCTCAGTTCGTGTGGTTTGGTACTCACCGGGCTTCTACATTTTTGTAGGTTACTAAGCCCGGACCTTTGTGGAATTTTGTCTTCTCCTTGTTTGAGGCTTCTTATGGAGGTTTGTGACATAGCTGCTTGTCATTTTTGTGGAATTTCTTACTCCTATATATGATCTTGTTCTACTCTAGAAACAAGGTCATATAAGACTTGTATTTTCATTTGATTTAGTTGCAATACTTTAGAGTCTTGTACACGTGACAACCAAATTTGGGGGGTTTAATTAAGTTGACCTTGTTTTCTGCCGTATTTTATATTATTAGATTTTTGTTCACATTTTTACTTCTGCATTCATTGTATTAGTTGGGTTTTAGGCTGATTTATCTTGATGACCCCTCAAGTAGTAAAAACAAGAGACTTGTTGGCTTTGGTGGATTGCTTTGTACCATTACATTCCAGATTTTAGTCAACATAATTTTGAAAAAAAAAATTGGGACAACATGAAATAAAGCTAAATATGATCTCTAAAGTGGAGTCTATGTATAGAAACAATAGAAAATGCAACTGAGGGATGAAAAATTAAGGCCAGAGGCTCTATAGTTTGATATAAGGAGTTTTTACAAGTGAAAACTTGGAAATAAAAAAATAACACTTTGTATATATTGATTTACATAGATTTGATTAGAGGTAAAAACTAAATCAAATATATAAAACTTAAAAAAACCCTACAAAAACATAATCTTATGAAAGAAAACATTACCATAAAATATATAAATAATTAAGTGTCATAGTCCACATTTATTTAATCGTTATGATTCCAAATTTACCAATCTTTAAAAACCTACGAAATCATAATATTAGGAAGAAAATCATTATGATTAAACTTATGTAAATAATTGTTACTGATTCCTCCTTTAGTCCAACATTCTCCTAAATTTTTCAGATTTCAATCTTAATCTTAATAATCTATTGGAATCATACTCTTAATTAGCAAGAAATCAGTGATCATTAATATGTAATAGATTATTATAGTCCTTGTATATCAAACATCAGTATATTTTTGAGATTTTTTAATTGATCCAAAATAGGTGTCTACTCAAAGTTTCAAGAGAATTTTTAAGAGACCTTTTTGCAATATTACCTTTCCTTTTGATGAGGTCTTAGCTACTTATCATTTCAAGAACAATAATTCACGTCCAGCGGAGCCTACACCCTGAACGTGGGACGGCACCTCAAGACAATCTTGCCCTTAGCGACCCTTATCTGACTTATTTAACTCATACGGAAACTACATACTACACTCGATCAAGAATAAAAACATTCTCAATCAAATAACTTGATAATTTGTCTTGCCTGAAAATGGCACTAATTCTCAACACATGAATAAATTGAAATATAATTCCATTAGACATCAAAATTGAACTACTAATTGTCTATAGCCTCCTAAACAGAGGAGAATAGATGTTGGGGAACAGACCCTACAACATCTTAATGAACTAGCTAGCAGGAAATCAAAGAATGTCCTCTGAAATGCAGTGATGCTCCCGAAGTGGCTGTGAGTGCTCACTGGATCCAGGATTGCTGCTCTGATTTGGTTACATGCGTCATCATTCAATTAAACGATGCAGGCCAAATGACATCAATACATTAAATATACGAGTATGCGAGTTGGAATTATTAACACATCTATAAAGCTTGAAATGGATTAAGGATGAACTTACCTTGGCTCAGCTTGACTCCTAAGATAATAACTCAACATAAAGAAATAAATATATGTGCAATATATATTAAGCTAAAAAACAGTGTAAACACTTTTAGTTCATTAAAGATAAAACAATAATAAACTCAACTTTACTTATATATAAAAGTAATATAACCTTTGTTGGAGTTTCTCTAACCGACAATCATCACTATGAGCCTAAGTTGTGATACAATGTTTTACCCCACATTGCCCAAGGATCATCCTATACCTTTCCATCGGTGTAAGACCTTACTTAACTTAGTGGATCCACTAGCTTAACTTACATGATCATCTAAAATGTATGACACATTAGCACCCATGATGGCTTCATGGTTTACATGGAGACTTGA
The DNA here is from genome assembly GCA_027704765.1 of Solanum habrochaites. Classification (NCBI taxonomy): domain Eukaryota; kingdom Viridiplantae; phylum Streptophyta; class Magnoliopsida; order Solanales; family Solanaceae; genus Solanum; species Solanum habrochaites. Next base: position 59,501,199 of record JAKWJA010002489.1, on the reverse strand, counting down.
GTTAATATGAAATCTCATTTCCACATCGGTGTTCAATACTACTACTTTCCCAAATATCATTAGCTCATGCTTTAACAGAACTTCCTTTGGTTGAGAATAATGTCTAACCCTTTACCTTAAAAAGCTCCTTTTTTAATCACTTTCCCTTTTTGTTAAAAACTTCTTTGGAACTCTTATTTTCTTTTTACCTTTAATGGGAAAACATTTATAAACCTTTAGGTAGTACTTAGTTCCCTTATATATTTTGAGAGATGAACTCAACTCTTACTCTTTACTTTACTTGAACTTAACTCTTACGGAATACTTAGTTCCCTTAAGAGCCATGAATGCTTGTTTTACAACTGAATCAAGTGGTTCAGTTATTGCTAATTTTGAAGTAAAGCAAATATTAATTGAACAAGTGAAGGAAGCACAAAAGTTAGATAAGACACTTGTAAAATTTACTAGAGAGGTCCAAAATGGGGAGACGCTTGATTTTACATTAACAAAGTATGGTGTCTTACTTTATCAAAACCGGTTATGTGTCCCTAATGATGACAACTTGAGGAGTGAAATACTGAAAGAAACACATACTTCATCACATGCAATGCATCTTGGAGTTTAAAGATGTATCAGATCATTAAAGAAATTTATTGGTGGAATGGTATAAAGAGAGAAATTGTGGAGTTCCTTTCAAAATGTTTGGTTTGTCAACAAGTAAAGGTGGAACATCAAGTCCCAATTTATTTACTACAACCCTTGTCGATGTCGGAATGGAAATGGGAGAGAATAACTATGGATTTTGTTTCTAGACTTCCTAATACTCAAAGAAATCATGATTCATTGGTGTCATGTATATAGGCTAAATAAGAATGCTCACTTCTTAGCAATTAGGATCGATTACTCACTGATCGTGTAGTGAAGTGTAACTTAATGAGATAGTACGACGAAATGATTATCTTCGATGTCTATTGATCTGACCGAGACCCCAAGGTTTTATATCAGATTTTGCGAAGCCCTTGCAGGAAAGATTAGGTACAACATTGAATTTAAGCACTCCTTAATCCTAGACACGCGGTCCCAATCGAAGAGGATACAAATTTTGGATAATATGCTTTGAGCTGCATTATTGCGTTTTGATGGTACTTGGGCAAAATACTTGGCTTCATAAATTTTCTTACAATAAAGCTTTTTTTACGAATCAGCTATGTAATGCCTCTTATGAAGCCTTAACTGAAAAAATTTGGGACCCCTCTTTGTTGGAGTGAAATTGGTGAAAGAAAGCTTATTGGTCCTAAAATGAAGACAAGGTGAAAATTATCAAGGATTGTTTAAATATTTCTTCTGATACATAAAAGTTGTATGTTGATATAAAAGGCGTGACATTGAATATCAAGTTTGAAATAAAGTATTCTTAAAGGTGTCTCCATGGAAAGGAGATTATGAATTGGGCCAAAAGGAAAACTTCGTCCCCAATTTCTTGAACCGTATGAGATATCAATTAAAGGGTTGAACCAGTTGCCATATAACTTTGCTTTAACCACCTAGGTAGAAAGATCCACAATGTATTTCCATGTTTCTATGCTAGAAGAACTGTACTGATCATCTCATGTTCTTCAAGTTGAATCTATGAGGTTAATCCTGACTTGACATTTTTGGAAGAACCTACTCCTAATTCAACTCGGGAAGAAAGCAGCTTAGGAAACAATGCAATCCCCTTATTAAAGAAGGTACATTGGATGAACCATTTGAGCGAAAGAAGCTACCATGGGAGATAGAAGAAGACCTTTTGGATCCGCACTTGTTTCGGGACTAGGTCTAAGGTAAATTTGAGTATGAAAATTTCTTTAAGGGGAAGAGAGTGTAAACCCTAAAATACAAGACATGATTTACATGTCCGATACATCATTGCTTTAATTATCATAAGTGTTTTATTCTCATATTTGAGAACTTGAAATTTTGTGATAATTATAAACGTGCCTAACTTAAGTGTTATCGTAATTTAAGGTATTGTATGGGGGTATTTATGTAAATTGACTAATTAGAATTTAATTTAAGTTGAAATTTTTGGTATCAAGTGTATGCACATATATATATAGGAGTATATGTATGCAATTTGGGCAGCACACAATAAATTGGGCAACACCTCTATTTGACATTTGTATGTATGACTAAGCTTCACTCTCGACGCTATATTTGGACAGTTCCCCTAGTGATTTTCATTTCAACTGAAGTGTAACAACATTATACATTAGAAAAATAGTTCTTATTCAAAATCAAAAGAAAAACTAGATCATTTTGGCTTGAATCCAACACACACTTCATCTTGGTAAGTTATAAAGAAATATATACTAATACTGGATCATGTTTGGTATTTAACATTAGTCGTTCAATATAAACTTTTTTAGATTGAGTAAATATGATGGAAAGATTAAATCATAATTATAAAAATATTAAGTATGATGGAAAACTTCTAACTAATTTTTCGATTAACGAATTCGAACAATGGGACGCAACATAGGATAAGTTTTGTCCAGCTTCTGGAATTAGAAATCCTGTATGTTCAACTGTCAGAATTTTGATTATATATTTTTTGTAAAAAATGTATTTTAAGGTGATTCTTGATTATTTGCAAGATTAATAGATTTACCTACATCATTTATGAATGATATGAAGTCCATTTTTGTCGTCTCCTCTTTCAAATCTTAGTTGCCAAATGAGAAATTGGCCGGAATCACTATATTGGGAGCAATAGTTGTATTTGTAAAGGCTAAGCATACTTGTGATGGTTATCCTGTTTTACTTTGACATTTTTGAGATTCTAGTAATTAAAAAAGTTATTTAATTGCATTTTTAAGGTTGTATATACTCATAAACAGTTGAGGACCTTCACACGTTTGTTGGTCTATGGTTTGAACTCTTGAAGTCGTGTTGGATTGTTTCTTTACTAAAGCGTTGAGGTTTGTGCATACACTTGTACTTGTACTATTTTTACATGATGGAATATCTGAAAGTTTATATTGGTACGTTGATTACCTATTGTCACTTTGCATTGTTGTGTTGTTGTCGTTTAACACATTAAAGACTCTTGTGTAACTCGCGCACTTGTACGGATTGCTTGATCACTTAGCATTCTTGTTGGGACTTTGTCCTTCTTGTGGATGTGAATTTTTCACTATTGGCAGTCGCTTGATTCGGATAATTTGCTATTTTGACTCTAGATATTTAGTTCGTCTTAAGTATGGGAGTTGTCGAGTTTAAGTACGAACTAGAGAGCCATTTTTAATATTGTTCTTTGTTCTCTTGATTATTTCGCTTTTACCCTTCTTTATACAGGGTGTTGACCCTTCTTGTTTCTGCTCGTGCTTTGTGTGAAGACATGATGTATATATATGGCGAGTCTTGTTATTGAACCTCATGGAAAATTGTGCTATGAACGCTATTGACATTTGGAGCTCTAATTATCCAACTTGATACTCTTTGTATATTGTTTACTTGATTTATTGATTATATTTCAATTATGCTTCCCTTGACTTGAGAATGATGACTTGGTGAATCTAAGGGCGCCGGATCTATAGTTTTTACACCACTAAGCTTTATGCTTAGCGATAGTTATTTCTATCATAGGGAATGTTTGAGAGGACGGTTGAAGTTGGTGATTGAATATAGAGATTTTGAAAGCCTTAAAGGAAGATCACACTTGCATATAGGCATATGTATATATTTTGTATAAACCTTGGGACTTGTGCACGATCTATGTATTGTATGATTACATTAGATTTTGAGGGGTGATTTGGTCATGTCACCATGAGTTGTAATATAAGTATGGTTATACGTTTTTATCTTTTTAGGGTGTGTAAATACAAATCTTGTAATATAATAATTTACTATATGTTTTGTAAGTTGTGTAATGCATGAACATGTTGAATATTTCTACATGAAAATTGGAAATACTATTGGTGTTTCGTCTTTAAATGTGAGGATAATATATGCATGAAAGCTTGTCGGTCTTGCTCAACAGATTTATGGAGGTTTTTTCGTCGTTAGTTAAAATTTCGTGCCATATAAATTTGGACCTTAATTAAATATTTAAAGCATGCAAGATGCACATCATTAAATAAATTATTCATCATGAACCTAATCTCTCAGCTAGATAAAAAAAATAAGTATACTTTCCTTAATATCTTTTAAATGTGGCAAGTATTAAATTAGGTTTCTTGTCAAGTTGTAGTATCTCTCGGAAAAGGGGCACTATATAGCATCCCATAATACTACCTAAGCTAAGTACCTCTCTTTGGTCATTCTTGTTCATAATCAACTCTCTTAGTCAGGACCTAGGTTTACATGTGAACTTAACATATTATATATACATGGTTTATTCAAAAGGATACCATATTTCTAAGTAACTCGAAGACACACTTGTGTAATGCATGAAAGGCATCCCATACTACCCTTCACACTAAGCTTTAAGTCATCCTAGTCATACCCTCCCTACTTTGGCCTCATCATTAACTTCTCTTAACTAAGGAATCTCTCTCTCCTTTAGTAAAGTAGAACTAGAAAAGAAACTCTAGTCCAATTCTATCTCAATGACTTCTCTTTAATCACCCTAAGTCATTCTTTGTGCAATGCACTCATAGTATCCCATAATAATATTCATGCTAAGTATTACTTTTTGGTCCTCTTTATGGTACTTCTTGATTTAGAATGTAGTTCGTCTCCTTAACTTTAGAACCCTATGAGGTAATCTCACTCAAGCACATCTTAATTCATTATTAAGTTGAACCCCCAAGAGATACTTCATTAAGTATGTCTATGTCCTTATTCCAATGGACCCTATGAGACACTTCGTTAAATATGTATAAGTCCATCTAAATCTATGAACACTATGAGATACCACTTTTGGTATGTCTAAGTTCATCTATACTCATGAAAACTATTTCATACCACTTTTGGTATGTCTAAGTTCATGTACACTCATGAACACTATGACTTACTTCATTAAGTAAGTCTTAGTTCATTATGCTTTGAACACTATGAGATGCTTCTCAAGCATGTCTTAGTTCAAAGGATATGGAGATCTCTACTAGGAAACCTTGACTCCACTATGTGAAGGATCCCATCTCATGAGACCAAACTTTGGGAAAATCCACACTCTACTACGTAAGACTTCCCCCTTACACTTAGATAGTCCTCATATTTACAAGGTGTGTCTCTCCTTTATTTTTGGAGTCCGAACCCTATCGTGTGTGATACTCCTTCTCATTTGCATATTCACTTGGAATCAAGAATAAACTCCAAGATTTACTTGTTAAGTCTTGCTTAACACTTACCTCTCATGGAAGGATGTCCTTGACAACCTAGCTATGCTCAAGTAATTCTATCACTTCATACATTCAAGCTTCCATAAGGTAGGTTAGGTGAGTATAGTTCTTTCATCATAATCCAACCTATTAGACTTCTATCCTCTTTTGGAATTTACTCTCAAAGACTTAGATTCAGTAGTTAATCACATAAGCTTCTCCCTAGACCATACCTATCATTATCACAAACCTTACTCTCAAGTTTTCTTTCTTAATCTCTTCTTTATACCTAGATTTCATGGTAATTTAATCAAACTCTCATTACTAGGTGATTCAAGGCTTACTTTATGATAAAGGTTTAATTCTATAATTATAAACCAATATACTTCATATTCCATCAAGTATAGTTCAATTCATATTTAAATTATCCTAACTAGGATCAATTAGCATTCAACACAAATTTAAATAAGAAGATGAATTAGAACGTTCAACCTTGCTTCTAATGGCCAAAACCGACAATGATCACCTTCATCAATCTAGATTAGGGTTCATTAAGGAGTTCACATGAAACATAATATAATAATTATATTAAAATAATCCAAACATAATTGAATGATATTCACTATTTTGGAATAACAATTAAGCCTTACCCACAATGTAATCACAACACTAGCTAGATTGGGGAATTTTGGATTCACAATTGAGGGATGTCTATGGGGGATCCATGGATAGACGAATCCATGTATAAAGGAGTTTAACATACCTTTGAACAAATCCTTAAACTAAGCTTGAAACCTTGGTAAAACTCGACCTAATTCCTGCCTCCTTTTTCCCTTCTTCTTCAATGGTGATCTTCAGAGAACTTTAGAGAGAAGAGGGTTTAGTTTTGAAGAATGAATTCTAATTTTGGGGTTTCTATATTTTAACTAAATTAAAATACCCTAAAATATGTAAAATAATCTTCCACCATTTAAATAGAATGTGGGATGAATTTACCGATTCACCCCTTAAATGGCTGAACCAAGACAACCACTACAAGTCTTGATCCACGAGCTCCGCCTACTTATTGTTGGTGGAGGCACAGGCCGTCTTGTAGGTCTTTGGTTCTTGACTGAGGCTCCTCAAAGTGGGATCTAAGATCCCATGACTACGTGTGGAACCACACACCCCATCTACGGGCGTCACTCAATCAACAGGTCGTTGCTTAAGGTCGTTGGTGAAGCTATTTTTGCAGCTTCATGGCTAATGTTTGGGTCCTCCTCAAGGCCCTTAGGGTGGTCCTTGGAGAGTCCTAGCCGTATTTTTCGACCCTAAACACGACCGGTCACCTCCAATAATTTTAGACTACAAACAACACACTACCATACAAAAGAACAGTTTCCGAAAGTCATGATTGTTTCTTGATGCTTTACTTCTAAAATCACGAAATTAAGTTTATTGCATTAAATTAGGTCTAGAAACTTCACTTTTAACCCTTTTTAAGTTATTAGACCTCATGTAGGGATCTTCCGTAAGTCATGATCTTCGGGGTGTTTCAAGCAAATTCAAACATTTTAACTCTTAGTATATGATGAAAAAACACCATTTGGTTCTAGCTTTCCTTCAAAATTGAAAGAAAAAATGGTGTGATTTCACTGATTCGTATTCCCACTCCGATGACGTTGGAATTGTAACGAAAACTTAGAAATATAATGAATAACATTCCATAGATATGATTAACATAGATTTGACTAAAAGTCAAAATTAAATCAAATCTATCAAACTTAAAAGAACCTACCAAAATTAAATTTTAGCAAGAAAATCATTGTCACTAAATATGTGCATTATTAAGTGTTATATTCCACATTCATTTAATTCTTAAAATTCCAAATCTATCAATATTTAAAAACCTACCAAATCCTAATATTAGCAAGAAAATCATTATCATAAAAAATATGTAAATAAATTGTTACGCCCCTTAGCCCACATTCACTAAATTGTTGAGATTTAAAATATCACTCTTAAAATTTTATTAAAATCACATTCTTAATTATCAAATAAATTAATATCATAAAATGTGTAGATAAATTGTTATCCTCTAGTCAAATTTAGTAAATTATTGAAATTTAAAATCTATCACTTAAACATTTATTAGAATAATATTATCAATTAGCAAGAAAATCTGTGTCACAAAATATGTAAATAGATTATTAATCCCTGTAGTCAACATTCAGTAAATTGTTGAGATTTAAAATCTATCACTCTTTAAAATCTATTCGAATTATATTCTTAATTAGCAAGAAAATCAACATCATCAAAAATGTGTAAATAGATTGTTACTCCTACTAGTCCACATTCAGCAAATTGTTGAGATTTCAAATTATCACTCTTAAAAATCTGTATAATCATATTCTTAATAAGCAAGAAAATCAGTATCTTAAAAGATATAAATAGATTATTTAGTCAACATTCAGTAAATTGTTGAGATTTCAAATCTATCACTTTTAAAAATCTATTAGAATCATATTCTTAATTAGTAAGAAAATCAGTATCATAAAATATGTAAATAGATTATTAGTCCCTATGGTCAACATTCAGTAAATTTTTGAGATTTCAAATCTTTAACTCTAAAAAATCTATTAAAATCATATTATTAATTACCAAGAAAATCAGTATCATAAAATATGTAATAGATTATTAGTCTATCTAGTTAACATTCAGTAAATTGTTGAGATTTTTTTCATAGTCTAAAATAAGTGATTATCTCGAAGTTTAAGAAAAATTTTGAGACCTTTTTGCTAGTTACCTTCCTTCTAATGAGGTTCTTAGATACTTATCATTTTCTAAGACAATAACTTGAAAATAATAACAAGGATAATAGTGAAAAGTAGTATTTAATGTATATCATTAAATATTTTTCTTTAAGGGTGTGTCGTTAGTTGTTACTAGCGATGTTCATGGTTATTATTAACAACCAAACCAAACTGCAATCCGAAACAAATCGATAAAAAGATGATATTTTATTTTTGGTTTTGGTTTTTAAAATTTTTTAAAAACCAATACTTTGGTTTGTTTGTTTTACGAAAAATAACGCGCAAAAAATAATCAAAACCAAACCGGTAAATTAGATATATAACCTTTTATAATTATTTATGATATTAAAATTCATAATTAAATTACAATATTTTGTTAAATTCATTAACTTAAGTCTTAACTTTACTATTTCTCAAACCAACACTTTAGTCCAAGTATAACTACCAATCTCTCATTCCATATACCAAAATTCATTTTCGTCATTACCTACTGTACTTTCACATAAAATAGTCACTTTCTCTTAATGAATTACTTTTTCGGTAATGAATAACTCTAAAAATTTTCTTAAGTCTGACTGAATCGACATTAGTTTTTTTGCTTTTTGTCAGCTTGTTCATGTGCCTTAGTGTTGTGTCTATCGAGATACATACGTCTCTCAAAAAAACTATTTCCTTCGAACCGAATAAATTAGAAAAATTGAATCAAACCGATGATTATTTTTTTTATTTGGTTTGGTTTTAGAAAATTTAAAAATCAACTAGAATGATTTGGTTTGGTTTTAATCAATAATTGATCCAAGCCGAACCATGAACGCCCTTACTTGTAAAAATCCAGGCTCATTATTATTTCAAATTTTGCCCGGTCAACCTTTAAATACCTTAAAGTGATTTTCCTATCTCTATATACATTAATTTATTAACAATCCAATTCCGTACTTTGTCGTCTATGATATAAATCTTGATAGTTTAAATTATTTTGACTTACTTTTTAATAGCATATGACTATTTCAATGGTTTGTTATTGATTGAATACATAATAATCTAACTTTTTAGGAAAAACAATTGTATTTAAATTGTTTCTTCTAGTAATATAATAAACAATAATGTGATAATATTTTTTAAACATAATGAATGTGCGTCAAATTAAATTTACAGCTAATTAATTTTAATAGTTTTGTTCTAATTTTTTATTAGCCAAATAATTTTACTAGCAGCCATAGATAAACTTATAAGAACAAGAGGTTGTAAAACTGTTTTTTTTAATATAAAATAATGATATGCGGTCATAAATCAAATAGTCTTTCCATGTCATAAATACACTTTCACAATTTTAAGTGCTATGCATATCTGAGTAGAATTTCAACCATTGACTTCTATATTAAGCCTTCACTAATAATTTCATTTAACTTGTACAATAAAAAACATCTTATTCTAATTCTAGGCACATAGTCGTTAAATTAGTTACAACATATTAATGGCTGCCTTCTTAATAGAAATCTAATGACCCATACCGTAATTTAAAATATGTGGACATGTATCCCCTATAAAACCATTCTCGCAACTTTATATTGTGATTTTTGACTTGAGGATATGAACGGTATGATTCCTGCGGTGATGGATATACGTTTCAAAGGAAAGAAATAAATCTAAGCTATGACTATAAATTTTAAATTTGAAAAGATCAATATTTCGAATTAGCAAACTTGGAATTGAGTTTTTACCCTTCCATTAGGACTGGAGGGTTATGGATGAATAAATTAGTAGCAGTCCCAAACTAAGGAACAACTATTACATCTTTATTTATCTTACTTTAATATCTTTCAAATAAATAAACAAACTCACATATGTATTATTTTCGGATGAAAAAAAAAACTCTATCAAAATTAACATAACGAAAATGACGCAACTCTACATAAGCTTACAATATATATTTTTTTAATCTTCACACACCTTGAGTAATAATTGGTCTTTTGAACCGTCACTTAAATAGGAACAACGAAAATATAGATTTAATCAAGATTGAATAAAATACCCATCTTAAAATAGTTCATACCTTTAAAAGTTTATACATTTGGAATAATTTTTTGGAGGACATAAAAAGAAGTTGTAAATATTAGCATGTATAGAAGGAGGAATTTTTTATAAATAAAAGTTCAATGACTTAAGTTAAGACAAAAATCATTCAAGGAGAATCTATTACATACTAAAGTTTATCTTGGATCTCTTTAATTATTAATTTATTTTTCAATAAGTAATTTTTCTTAAACATTGACGAGAATCTATGGCATGTTCTTAACTAAACGAAAAAACAACTTTTATACAAGAAAAGAAAAATGAAATCCCAACTATAAAAATATTTTTTCCCTCTAATTTGTTCTCTTCTTTAAATGTCGACCAACGCTTATAAAGATTTTTGCATACGCCAGGGGAGGTAGAGGTTGAGTGTTGGATTTAATCCCTAGAGAAGCTGGATTTTTTAGCTGCTCAATCTCCCTTTGCGTTGCTTGAGCATGCTCCAACTGGGTCTCAATTTTCTGCTCCTTGGCATTTTTAACTTCATGTGCTTGTTCTTCTTCGAGATGTGCTATCTTTCTATCTTCGATCGTCAAATTTCCTTATATGTTTATTGAATTAATCAAAACAACTTTTCCTCCTTGGCGTTCTTATGTTATCCTAATGTATGATTGATAAGTCCCTCAACAATAGTTGAGCTAAGTATTGTGAAATTAGCTCTTAGGCCTAACTCACAACCTAAAAGCTAGCTCAAAGGGAAGAGGATTGTCCGAGCCTTATAAGGATTCCACCAATATCATTAACCACAGATGTGAAAATTTTGTCATTCTTTAACACCCCATCTCACGCTCAGTGCTTAACATCCGGTGCGTGGGATATTTTAATTTTTGGAATCCCAATATCGAGTGAGATGGATTCTGCGCTGACACCATGTGAGATTAGGTCTTAGGCATAACTATATAACATTTTTACTGTTTTTCTTTAATGTAGACAAAAATGACATGATTTATTTCAATGTGTTCTGCAAATTGCAGAAATGAAAAATGTACTCTATTACCTCTTAATTCTAGATGTTGTACGAGAGACATCGAAAAACAAACATAGAAGTAAGAAACAAAGAAGGATTTTTATAGTTGGTGTGAGATTTTTCTCAAGATAATATTTGGAAATTTAGTAGATTTTATATTAGATTTGACTAAATAAAAAATTCAAACTTATCAATATTTGAAACATACCAAAAATATAATCTTAATTATTTATATGAAAATAAACATCATAAAATAGGAAAATAAATTCTTAGTATCATTAATTCATTATTTTGCAACCAACCCAAATTGAATAGATGATTAATACTACATGGAAGGAAAATCTACAATTGACCTCCAAGAAAGTCAAGTAATTATCTATCAAAATAAATACTACTTGCTATTTAAAAAAAGGAATTTTGTAAATTTATTTGTTAGTATTAAATTCACATGAAAAAGTATAATATAAAACAAATTATTTTTCTATGTTGATTAGAGTGGGTTGGGGTCTTCACGGATTTGACCTACATTAGGTACATAATATAAATCAATTGAAGCATGTCATTGCTAATGAAGAGATTTTTTATTTTCATTTTATAAGGCCGAACCAAATTACAAGGTGAGGAATTGAATCATTATCATTAAAGTGAAAATTTAGATAGTTAACCAATTTAACTTCTTACAAGATCTCCTAATGAAATATGCATCCAACTCTAAACATGGAAATGGAGGAATGAATTGTTTACTCTATAACAAAGATTAAGTTATTTGACCATACCTAAAGATAGATTTACGGATGTAAAATTGTTGTTTCGTTATGTGAGATTGTATTTATGATATTGAAAGGGACCATTTAGATTATGGTGTCAATTTGATAACCCTCTATAGGTGTGTTTGAACAACAATTTTGATCTCTCTAAAATTACTTATTTATTATTTATTTATGTATGATTGATACTTTGTTTTTGTTTTTTTCAAAAATTATGTGACAACCTCTTATTCTTATAAGTTTATGTATTATTGCTTGCTAGTTATTTTTTGGTTTCAGAAAAAAGTTATTTCAAATTAATTAATAGTAAATTTAATTTAATGTATTATTAATCCTAATGCAAGTAGACAGTAAAGTTTATTTAAAAATGGAAGGCTCAAGTCATGACCAGAACAGCCAAAAAAAGGGCCTTATTCAACTACAAATATTGGGGTTTTAGTTTCTAGCTTTGCCATCAATTATGGTTTTACTAGTTCTACATTACCTTTTAAGAATTTATTAAGTTGACAATCTCCTTTTTTTCTCCTGTATTTGAATGTCACACAATGTTTTTCATTCTTAAGGACACATTACATTGAGATTATTAATAATAATATTGAGAATTTAGTTGTCTAACGTTTATTAGCTTCATATAAGGTCATTCTTTTTGTGATACCATTGCTTCGTACTAATTGTTGTTTGAAATTACTCATTACATGATTAAGATCTAAATCTATTGTTTTGATTCATTTCTCAAGTAACGACATTAGATATCTTTCGTAATCTATATTATTACTTGAATCTTGACAATTCTTTAGAACACCGCGTTCTTGAAGATTCTTGAATTTTCTTAGAATTTTTTTTTCAAACTTCATTGGGGGGGTTCACTTTTTTAGAGTTTTTTCTATTTGATTCCACACATCTAAATATTCACTTCTAAATTTGGAATCTGTGTAACCACACATTTATCATTATATAATTTAATCAAGACAACAAAAAATATCACGTTCTAACTAGGAAAATTCATTTAAGAAATTTAAATTGTCAAGACTAATATCATAGATGCAAGGTAAGAAATTGAGATATTGTAGTAACATGAAATGATTTTAAGGTATTAAACATTGATTGCACGAAAAGTGAACTAACAACAATAATTTAATGCATCCAAGGGTGTGGCCTTATAGTCAATGATATGGTTGAGAATCAAAGTCTCACTTCCTAAACATGGGCCCCAATTTGACTATCCAATAATGAGAGATCATTTTACTCTTTAATGTAAAACTATTTTGATATAATTTATGTACTAAAAGATAAACTTAAGATATAATTTATGTACTAAATAATAAACTTACTTTGTAAAAATATTTAGGTGAAACACATTGATTTACTTCTGATGATGGGTGTACACTCTCTCTTTTGTTTAGTAATTTTATCTTGTGATACTCCATGTGGAAATATATTTCCATCATGACAAATCTAAATAAATTAGTATTATGTTAACAATTAGAACTATTTCCATATAAATTAATGTATTACATCCATAATCTTCTTCTCCATTTTGTTAATTGTGTCTCATCTTAATCGTGACAACAATATCTTCATCTTGAAAAAGGGGAAGCTTAGTTTTTTTTTTTTTTTTAAAGAAAACACTTAAATCTATATTTGAAAAAATTAATGTATCAGGAAATAGAGTTGTTATAAATAAAGGTGGTGGAAGATTTAATGGACAAACACACCTAGAAATATTTTTAAACAAATATTTGGTCTAGTCGATTTTTAGATGTTTTTCGCTAATCATTGGGTGAATAGTTCATGTAGAAAATTCACGCTTTTAATAATTCAATTATGAAACTCAATAAAGTGAAATAGTTTAATTGTGTTTTTTACCCTTAACTATTATTATGGTACAAGTTAGGGGTGAAGTTATAACCGACGAAGGATGGCCAGTCGAACACCCTTCATCAAAAAATTAGTTCGTGCATATGAATAATATATTAATATTATATGAATGTATGAATAAATTAACATTCCTTAATTATAAACAAAGATCATGGTCTAGCGGTAAGCTTGTTCAATTAAGAGCCTCAGGTCCCTATTTCAATTCATTGCATTTTAGAAAAATCTTTTTTAAAAGGAGAAATAGAAATACTTGTCAAGGATTTTATTGTTTCTTTATATTTTTGATCAAGAAAATCTTTAGATTAACACCATCTTTGATGAAATTTGAACGATAACCTAATCTAACTATTCATTGTCCACTATTATTTTTTTATTATACCTAAAATTATTCCTTTCAGGAAACATAAAATACGTACGAATCTCATAAAAAATGATACATATTGGAAAAAGGTTTCAACAACTCTCTTGAACTATAAAAAATTCATTTATTTAAAATTATGAAAAGAGTCTCCACAATTCAACTAGATGGAGTTTATTCAACAAGTAGTTAAAATTATTTTTCTTTGACTTTTCTCGAATAATTTTGATTTATATCATTGATAATTTTATAATTTTAAGTTTTCGTACTATTTAGTTAGATGATATGTAGTTTTATTTTAAATTTGGATTCACTCATTCATAAGTAGAAAAAAAAATTGTGCATCCACTTCCCTAAAAGTAGTTTACTCTTTTAAAGTTTAAACATCTCTAACGAAATTTTTGACTTCACCATTAATTCAGGTACAATAATAATAAAAAATATCAATTGAACATATTAAGAATAAAAGTTTGTGATGTTTATAAATTTAAAAGGAACTATTGAATATCTTCACAATTAAAGTCATTTGTGTCTCCAACATCTTCTATTGCATTATAAAACAAGGAAAAAACAACGAAACTTTAAGGATTCAAAAGTTTTTTTTTGTGAAAATAGAATTTTAGAAGTTATGCTGATAAAATATGAAAGGAGCTTGTTATATTTATTGATTACATTAAAAGGAATAATCAGTGTTGATAAAATATACTTTATTTTGATTAATTTACCATGGGCATGTGGCTATTTATCATTATTATTTGTATATAATTTGTATCTTCCTTATTCTCTTTGTAAATAATTCTCACTTCCACTTTCAATTCTTAATAATTAAAAAAAATTACATAAGTATACAACTTATTTTACCGTATTCATTTAAATAAATTATCATTTGAAAAGATTATAAAAATTTCTATTATCTTCTGTTTATGGATATATCACTTTACACAATATATCGGTCGAATACATCACTTTATGTGATGTATTGAGACATTGAGTGATGCAACCAAAATCGAGAGGTGAAATATTGAGATGTTGAGGGATGTAATCAAAATCGAGACATGATGTATCGGTGCACTTTAAGACATATCAGGATTCCACCAAATTTAATCATTTTTTTAATTTGAAAAAAAAACCGAATGTAATTAGTTGTTATGTGGAATAAATGTTTTTGCATCTTCCCATCCACAAAATTTTTGGGAAAATATATTTGAAGAGCTATAAGTCTCTATTTATATCTTGTATTGTTTCCCAAATATGCATTAAAAGTTTGATGAACTACTTTAAACCTTTATTATACTAATAATATTTTAATCACAATGTTCTCGATGTCCAGTCCCCCTCCCCCCCCCTCCCCCCCCCTCAAATCCCCCTGAATTTTCTATCAATTCAATGCTATAAGTTTACTTCTAATCTTGTCTTCCTTATATTTATTTCATCTAAATAGCTTATTATTTTCACATAATTAGATTGTGTTTGACATTATTGTTAAAAATAACTTTTAAGGAATAGATTTGAAATAGACTTTTAGTAAAGAGCTTTTCACAAATAGCAATTTGTGGTTGCCTAGTTATTTTAAAAGTGTTTTTGATAAGTAGAATGTCTTTGACCATCATTTTAAAAAAAATTATTTTTAAGAGTCAAATTACGAAAAAGAAAAAATATCAATATTTTAATACAAAGATGATTTTAAAGAGAGAAATTATTTTAAATATTTATTATTAAATTTTTCATTTATATTTTGTTTTTATTAAAATGATTTGTACATTCATTAATATGTACAGTATTAAAATTGTGAAAAATTTATATAGATCAAAAAAAAAACATAAATGAAGTTACAAATATTTAATATATTGTGAAAATAAAATATGTTCAAATTAATCACTACAAACGAAAATTAACCACAAAAAAGGCATATACTCGGTAATAGGTATATATACAAGGATAGTTGTCATAAATATATTTTTTTGTTATAAATCAGCACATAAGATTATTATAAAGAGTAGTAGACAAGAGAAGTAGATGAAGGAAATTTTTTTTCTTCTTATTCAAGTGTATACTTCAATTTGTGAGTGATATCTCTATTTATTGAGATATCACTCCCAAAGGTCACCAAATTAATAAATACATCTTTATCCACAATGGATCATATAACTGTGGAACTATACATACATGAATACAAGTAACTCATGAATACCAATGAAAAATCCAGTTAATTAGTTCAATGGATTTATAACACTCCCCCTTGGATGTCCAAAGATAATTTGTCTCGTTAAAATCTTACTAGAAAAAAACTAATGGGAAAAAATTCTAGTGAAATAAAAAGAGTACACATATCTTTTTATACACATTATTTATTGCCTCATTTAAAATCTTGCCAGGAAAACCCAGTGGGACAAAATCTCGGTCAAGGAAAAAAGAGTGAAATGCGTATTATACTCCCTCTAATTAAAGATAACTTAATTTCTTGCAATGATGTATCCAATAATCGTACATTATTGTTGGTATATTCTTTTTCAAAGAAAAATCACACATTTCCTGAATATGGTGTGTCATTTATCTCAACCAGACACATTCTCAACTTTCTTCATGGAGGGCTTTTATTTCTGCATAGTTGCTTCATTGATCGCCAAGATATTATTGTACCTCCATATGCAAACAAATAGCGTGTTTGAGATAGTATTTTTATGCGGATCGGATAAATATTCTGCATCTGTGTAACCAATCAGCTCTGACTTGAAATCTTCGTAATAGATGAACCCATATCTATGGTCCACAAAGTTATTCAAGTATATACATAACACCATTTCATTGTCTTTTATTGGGAAGTAACCAAATCTTGCAATTAAATTTACTACGAAAGAGATATCTGGTTGCGTATTATTATCAATATGCATTAGTACCTTTATTGCACTAAGATATGGAGTTTCATCACCAAAAAGTTATTCATCCTTGTCTTAAGATCAAAATGAATCATCATTTATTTCAAGTGTCTCATAATCATTGGGGTACTCAATGAATGTGAATTTTATCCATATAAAATTACATCAAAACTTTTCTATGTATGTTATTGATGGACAAATATTTCAATCGTCAAATTCTCAATCTTAGGTCAAGACAAAATTTTATCTTTCCAGAATCTTTTTATTTTTGGATTCCCTTCTCAAATACTCAATAACTTTTAAAAGCTCCTTAAGAGTGTTAGTAATTTCAAGTCATCTACATATACAATTTATAACAAAAAGATCCTGACCGTTCATAAAAATCAGAATAGTTAGGGTCATTCTTTTGTACACTTTTCTTCCTTGATTATTTCAAATCCATATAGGATTCTGAAGCTTTAGTGCAAAAGTTTTCCTCAAACTTCTATATGCTTCCAGACACCTCGATTTCTTCAAAAGGATTTTTATATAAAACCTTCATTGTCTACCTAGACATGACAATTATTCAAATTATTGCATTCAAGTTTTATTTGTTGTTAGATCCCAACAACTACATGTCATCCACCTAGGAGAACGCATCTCAAATAATGTAAGAATTTTTTGTGACAAATCTGTAGCGCCCCAAGGCAACAAGCGTACTTTGAATATTTAACGATTATCTAATCGTATAATTTATACTATCGTATAATAGTTTATTTGTACCCCACGACATTATACCTGATTTATGGAGTATAATCACAAACTCTTTTTCTAAGTGAAACAAATATACTTGAATTATGCATTTTACTTGGCAATCATTTATGTTACTGCTACACATATGAATAGATTTTATTCAAGATCCTCGTCACAATTTATTTATGCTACATCAATATTAAATATACCGTCGATGATTCTTTGATATCGATTCCATCAAGACATAACTTATCGAGATCGTCTTAATTTTTCAGGTCCTGAACCTTTTTCTCGAGTTTTTTTAAGTGTTATGTAATGTTGCTCTTGTACAAAGCACATCCTCATTATTATGACCATCTTGATCACTTTCTTCCTTCTTTTTTTTAATTAATTTTTTACATTTGAATCGATTGGTCTATTTACGCTTCTGGGCATATCATAGACTCTGTCCTCAAAACTTCACTTTGGAGCAATTTGCAACGAATTATATTATAGGTCCAGTCAAATTCCTCTGGCAACTATTTGCAACATTATGCAAATTAATTATCCCGTGAACTTTAAGCCTCACATATTATTTACAAAATTTAGTATAATTCATACTTAACCTCAACACATAATTTTATCTGTCAATCATCTCTTCCTTAATGGTTATGAAAAATCTAACATTCCTCTCAACCCTCATTTGAAATTCTCCTTGTGCTATGGTGGAACCGATTGAAATCATAACACCCATGCAACATTTTAGATGAAATTATTTTGTAGACCTAAACCACAAATTTAATAGGAAACCATGTATGGGTTGATGCACACATGTATTCTACATGTTATAAAATTATCTCATACCAATCTTATTTTAGAGTTTTTGTTCTCATAAACCGTGATTTAGCTATAATTTGAGGACTACATTGCTAATAATCAACCCGCATTTATCAATCTAATTTCATAGTTGGAACTGTGCTCTTGATTAAACTTTGAGCAAACAAACCTTAACAAACACCAATTTTGTTCTTTACCTAAACACATGTGATCATAGCGTAGATGCACTATCATATAGGTGCAAATGATCCCATGGCAGGTGAATTGACCCATATTCACACTTTTTATATGTTTCACAAATTCCCCGGGGATACAATCCTAACATTATCTGGTACATGATCATTTATAAGATAACAAGCCCAACGTAAGAGAATCTTGAAAAAATTTTTATGTTCTCATCCCTAAATCCCAGTAATGTCTCAATTACATTTGTCATCCACATTTAAACCAGAATGGTCAATCGCTTCCGTGGTCACTATCATTATTTTAGTGGCACTTGCATTTACTTTACAAGTCATTCATCAGCATGTTCCCATGTTGTGGTGCAATAAACAAGAGTAAAAAATGGGTATTCTTTTATATAAATATTTATAACCCTATTCGGTTGTAGTAATATGAAGATAATAAATCTTTTCATGATTTATAGTCTTAATATTTCTTTTCAATTCATCGGAAACATAAAAAATTTCTTTTGAGACTAATTACAACCGCACCCCAATATTATTTTTCTAACAATATCACAACTCGTTGACTTGTAAGTAATTTTTGTGTAACTTAATCACTTTCATGACGTCTTCCGTCTTCCATCGATGAACATCTCTTTAAGGAGTCATATATAGATTAGTTTCATGGTCAAAATCTTTAAGTCAAGACATGTTTTCTGATGGTTCTTGCTTTACTTTTGTTGTAGCCATAGTACCACACATGTCAATTTTGTATGTGTCACTCAATAGGGTCACACCTTTAGTCAAGAATGTTTCTTTTTTATTGCCCCTTTCGATAATGTATAATAAACAAACCAATATTTATGACGTATAAACGAACAGAACGACTAGTGGTTATTCCTTCCCAAAAAATAAATTTGGGTTTATTTCTCTTAAACCTTTCTCAGAGGTGAGTTTGTTGTACCTATCATGTTTGTTGAAGTGACATTATCCAACATTAAATGATTTTTATCAAATCTTGACCCAGTGTCTTATTGATGAGGGCCGTATCACGATACTCTCACAAGTCACATATGTACTTCATTAAATTACATTATAGCACATTGTTTCTGGCTTTTAAAATTCATCATATTTCCATGACACACTTTAACATCTCTTTAAAGATCAAGTGTGACCATCACTTTACTTCTTTTCCTTTGATGGAGATTTCGAATTTTTTTTCAAATTCTTTGGTCAACAACATGCACAGTCCAAGATCTTTCGATTATTTTTATAATAAAAAACTGTCTCACTTTGAAGACTATTGGAGAATCCGTAGTGTTCTTCACCTTATAATTATCACAATTATGACTATTATAATTCCTGTCCTTCACGCTTTAATCATATCTTCAATCATTCGTCGTCTTTTCAGACCTTTTAAAATTTCATGCTAACCACATGCAAACGATAGAATCGAGCAAATCACATGCGGATTCCCAAGTTTTCAATAAATTGCTACCATATATTTTTTTTAAGAATGAAACAAATTCCAAATAGGATGAATTGCCAGGTTTTTTCATCAAATATAATTATTTTATTTGCCTTATTCATCATTTATCATCATTTATGGTGCAAGCTCGAGACTTAACTCAATGTATTACCCTATAAGCAGTTATGCCATACATTTTTATGGGACTTGACACCCATCATGATTATCAAAACACAACAACACAATTTATGTCTACCCTCTTGGTGTGGACAGAACTTGAATCTAAGTCTTATCCTCAAATATTTTTTCATTATGTGAAATCGACACTTTTCCTAGATGTCTTAACCGTTTTGTGCGTGAGACTTGAATCCATCATCTTATACCCTCAATCAATGTCATATAAGTCAAAAAAAAATAGAACTCAACATGAGCCCTTTAAATTGAAAATCAGAATTGTAGAATCAAATTTAGTCAAAATAGAGTGAGAGTTTCTCACCTCTATCAATAATAAATATGTTAATACGGTCCTCATAAAACACTTGAAAATCAACCATGAAAATTTACTTCTTTAACCTGCAATTATTTTCTGAAACGAAGAACAGTTAGTATAAATATTATGTAATAAAATTGTTTAAGTAAACAAACCATATGTTCTACCACCTTTTCATATATCACATACATACTACAATAAATTATTATTATGAAGAGGAGTTTTTGAAATATAAATTTGTAACAGAAAAAAATAAATAGATATGTTCTTTCTCGCAAGTGGTTTTCAACTACAACACATTTGTGAGTGCATACAACTTTTTAGCGAGCATATTCCGTGCGATAACGTTTTATAATAGCAAGCAAATATAATATAATTACATAACCGAGGCAGTAACAAGCAAAGTAGATGAAAGGGTAAGACTTTTTTCTTATTCAAGTTATTACGTCAACTTGTGAGTGATATCTTTATTTATAAGTTTAAAATATCACTGCTCAAAGGTCGACCAACTTAATAGAATACATGTTTTGGTCCATAATGAATCATAACACCTTAAATATACATACATGAATACAAGTATCATAATATCCATGGATAAGCCCCATAATTGTTCAATGGATTAATATTTACTTGTTTTTTGCTTCTTTTTTTTCATAAGTAAAATGTTTTTAGTTTTCTTCTCAACCAGAAAAACTATTTCTCCTCCTATTTAATAGAAATTCCATACCTTGCAATTAGGAGGACAAAAACACTTGTTTTGAGAAAAAAATGGTTTTCTTTTTCAAAAAATTAAGGTGTTTGGCCGATCTGTAAAATAACTTTACAGCTAACATTTTGTTTAAAAAAATAAATAAATGCATAATAATATTTTTTAACCACAACATCTTTGTCATATATACATATTTCTCACTAAATCATCTTCTATTTAATTGTTTTAATTGTGAACTTATACAAGTAGTATATTAATTTGTAGATTTTTTTTAAAAAAATTTGTTGTGCTTGATATATTAATTTATTTAAACTCATCCATTGTTACTTAAGTACCAAATTACTTTATTTTTTAAATTTATATATGTATGATATTGGTTAAAAATATTAATATGTACACTTTAATTTAATATAAATAAAAAAATTAAACTTTTTACAATATTATGTTAATCAAATACACAATATTCTTGTCAAAATCATTTTCGTAATGATTAGTCAAATGTATTTTTTTTTCAATATCACTTTTTGAAACATTATCTTTTTTTAGAATGCGTCTAAAATATGGTACAGTGTTTAGCGCAACGTTGAAGCATTCTCTAACTCTTTCCTATAAAAAATGCATATGAACCTGAAAAGCCACAATTTAATTGATATACATTGGTCGTTAAAAGTGTAACCCCTTCGGCCGTTGTAAGTACAAGAACTTTTATTTCAGAAAATACTTTTGATACATACTAAATGTGTATTGTTAAAATAATCGTAATTACCATTATATAATTACTGAGGTAATTTTGATAATTTATTTATTGTATGTTTAAAGAAAATAATATGAAATTAAGTAGTTGGGTGACTTTCACCACTTATATAATTAGTCATATAAATAATAAAATTAATAATTTAATCATTAAGGGAAAAAAGAGATTTTAGAGACGCAACAAGCAGGAACACGATTTGCAACGACGACTTTAGTATTCCAAAAATTTTCTTTCATTGCTAGATTATAAATAATAGTATTAGAAAGTTTTAGGGATAATCACAGTACCCCCCAAGCTTATTCCGAATCTCCAGAGACACACCTTATACTATACTAGCTCCTATTACCATCATTACGCTGCCAGAACTTAGTTATTTTAATTTTTTACCCCCTTTTGGACCACGTGACACTATTTTGGGTCCAACGCTCTTTGACTTTTTTTTTCAATGGGCTAGTGCCACGTAGGCCGAAAAGAGATAGAAAATTACTTATAAATAAGATTGATGGGGGATAATAAGGATTTAAGTATAATATAAATTTGTCTCTGAGATTCGGGGCATAGGTTTTTTTTTTTTGAGAGGGAACTGGTCATTTTCCAAAGTTTATATGTACCTGTAGGAATACAAGATCTAATGTCGGTGGAAATATAAAAATAGTATTTATTCCTATGCTTTTCGCTGAGGTTGTCGTCTTCAATTAAGTAAGCCGATTCATGTATTTATTTAAGTAAATTTGATTATTAATGTTGGTTATATAGAAAGTTAATGAATATGATTAAGAAAAGTTGGAAACAAGTAACAGTGAAGGAACGAATTTGAGGAATTGGGTAAACATTGGAATGACTCTCATGCAAATCATTGGGCAATGATTGCCCTATTATTGGACAATGATTGTCATATCATTGGACAATGATTTAGGCTAAACAAGGTGGATTAATGTCTGTAGTTGAAATGTTGGAATATGTTAGTTCGTCATTTATTCGCATTTTTCCACCAATGTTCGTCCTTTGATAGTTTATTTAGTTATCACAATATAATGTATCTTTTAATTTACGGAAATATGTCATTAATTATTAGGTGTATCGAATAATTTAAATTTCATTAAAGTTATGCTATTGAAGGATTAAGACTTATCTTTGGATTGAACTTTAGGAATTGATGGGGAAATGCACAAGTACCCCGTCAACTCTATCTCTAGACATGCAAGAGACCCACTTATAAGATACTAGATCCTATATCCCCCTGAACTTATTATAAGTAAATTGTCTAACCCTTTTTCGGCCTCACTACACTACTTGACAATAAATCAGTCACAACGTTTAGACCACAAGATGTGCCACTATGCCAAAAAGGGTCAAAATTATTAAATACAAAGTTTAGGGAGGGGGGGGAGGTAATAGAACCTTATTATAGTATAAGTGTGTCTCTGATATATCTGGGTATAGGTTGAGGGATCCTTGTTCATTATTTCGCAAATAATTATAGAATTAGATGAGTTTTCAGATTTCGGCTAGTCATAAAATACATGGGTGTCTATGAATCTCATTACTTACAATGATGCATACTGGATAGATTTGTAATATCCAAGCATTAAGGAAGGGAAGACATTTTACAATCGCTTTCTTGACGACATTTTTGGTATAGGTAGGTTATGGTTTATCTCTTTAAATGTGAACTCGTTATAAGGGATTGATATGCATTAAATGATATTGTGACGTTTTCTATTTCTTTATTTTGTGGGTTTTGTATGACGTGTTTGTGTGTTTTGGTTTGATCTAAAATCGCTGAGCCATAAATTTAGTACTTTTGAACCCTTCTTAAATCGAGATTGATGCCTTGAAGAAGAGGTCTGAGGAAATCTTATCATAATTGAATAGTGGTGATAAATAAATGACATTGGATGTGTATGATGGATCGGATGTCCTATTCCACCCCGGTATATTATGGATATGGAGTGTTCAAATTGCCGACATTGTATAATTGGAATCAAAGTGTCACGTTCCGACACGATATTTTTGGATCGGAGTGTCTATTGACATGATATTTTTGGATCGTAGTGTCACATTCAACACTGTAATATTAAAGTAAAATGATATGGAATTACTTACGGTACTTATCTCATAAGAACCCTTTTTCCCAAATGATGTTGTGGCGTGGAGGCCTGAATCCTCATGTGGTGCTTGATATTTTGATCGGGTGACGTAGTCACTTGTTGTCGATGTTTTTTTGTTTCGTCCCACCTGTTTTAAGTGTCCATAGTTGAGTTCAGTATAGTATTTCTTGCATTATTTTTTTTCTATTTTTGGGTTGATGCTGATACCTACCACATATTCCTCGTACTGAACTACTTGTAATTTTTCTTGGTTTTCCTTGAACCGAGGCCAATGTAGGGAGAATTAGACTCATCCTCGCTCTACAAGTCTCGGCATAAACAGTTTAGGGCAAATATTCATTCGGTTGGGCTGGATTCTCTCGGTCATTACATGATGTCCCTTAGTTTTTCTCAGACACAAATATTTTATTTTTAGTTATTTGGTGTCTTGTGCTCCTAACTGCGTAATGGGAGATTAGATGTTCCTGCTTGTGATGAATTTTAGGTTTGTGAGAATTAATAGTTAATAATTTAGAGCTCTCTCGCATTTTTATTGTTATTCGCAGTTAAAGTATTGATATATGTTGGGGTTTAGATTTTTTAGTTCGTCCACTTAGGAGGTTACGCATGGGTGCCACTCACAATTCAGTTTGGATCATGACAAATTTGGTATCAGAGCGTTAGGTTTGGGGACAAGTCTCTAGAGCTGCAGAACGCTAGGGGGACACTATGGGGACACTTTTACTTTTCATCGAGAGGCTATAGGACTTTAGGGAAACTTCATTCCTTCTTTTGTTCATGCTACCACTTTATTACAATTGGTATCTAGGTGATCAAAATTGGTATATGAACTTCTTCACTCTATTCCGCATATGGTTAATACTAGGATAGTAAAACTGGAAACACCAACGCTAACAAGAGAGGGTGCGTCCTTAGATATAGATATGTTTTCCTGATTCACTATAGGCATGTAACGACTAGGTGACTAATATGATCTTTTTTTATGATGTTCTTAACGTTGATTGAAACTCATTTTCATGTGGTAGCGATCTGACGATGGTTATGTATCATTACTGAATGTTTGAGGTTTTTGCTAAGCTTGATATGTTTAGTGGATTGGGGTATTGGTTATGGATACAATTTCAAGGTGATGGTAGTTGTCTCAAGTTAGGTGTCGATTATCAAAGACACTGATTAATACTTGGGCAACATGTTCAATTTAAAATCACTAGGTAGGTAAGAATCAATCTAGATTTTGAGGAATATGAGGAGAGACGAGTTCCTAAATATTGATTAAGCGAAGATATATGTCCTTTCTTAGGAGGCCAAATTCTTGCTTTATCCAGATATGCGACTTAACTTTTCTTCCGTCTAAAA
Source organism: Solanum habrochaites (assembly GCA_027704765.1). Taxonomy (NCBI): domain Eukaryota; kingdom Viridiplantae; phylum Streptophyta; class Magnoliopsida; order Solanales; family Solanaceae; genus Solanum; species Solanum habrochaites. The sequence continues at coordinate 59,475,606 of JAKWJA010002489.1, read as the reverse complement.
TAGTGGATTCACTACTTTGTGAAGGGATTGATGTTAGATTTTCATTTTCATGTTTTATAAATGGTTGTTTCAACAAAATCATTTTATGAAGTAATTGATTTTGATGATGAAGTTAGATGGGGTGAAGCAAGATGACTTTGTCAAGGTTACAACATTCAAGAAGTTTCATGAGTGATGAATAGATAATGAACACCATTTTTTTTGAAAAATACAGGTAGTAAAGTTATCATAAAATATATGAATTGAGCATTATTTTTTTGAAAAAAAATATAATAACTTTTAGTAATGGATATTTGGTACTATAATAATACATTTAGGATGTGAAATATATATTGAGAATTCTAAATAAGGGTTGATGATTTTTTCTTAAGCTTTAAAGGAGTGGATTGATACTGTAATTCCAAGCTTATGGAATATAGAAAGTCATATTAAGTATACTTAGGCAAGGAAATTGAAGATTCTAGTAAGAAATTGTGCATAAAATTGGGCTAGTCCCTTGAACTTTAGTGGTATACCTATGTTAAAGGTGTCAAGTCGAGGAAAAGGTTCACTTTGTGGTGATGACAAGGGATAACTAAGCCTTATGGTAATAAGAGTTCATAATGAATAGTAGCTTTGATGCAAATATATGATAGCATTAAATGACCTTTCTATAGTAATACCAACTTGCGAGTATATAAGGTTGTATTTTTCTACTATTTGATAAGTAACATGGTTGTACGAAAAGTTTTAGGAGATGTTGGGACACCACAAAAATGAAATTTAAAGGATTTAGAGTCCTAATGAAAAAGGAAAAAAAATTGTGGGACGTAGTGTAGCCTCCAGAAATGAGGTGAGAGCAATAATTTTTTTCTGATTGTAAGCACTAAAGGTTTTTTTGGGGGTTAAGAATTGGGTTCAGGAACACATGATTTCACCTGTTTTACTTTGTTTATGGTAATTTTTTCATGTATTCATCATATTTGTCAAAAAAAATAAATAGCAGATAAGACGTGACAAAGGAATGTAGAAACATTCAACTCTAGTGGGATGATGATTTCTTTTCTAGTGGAATTTAGTAATGAGAATAGTTGAATTTTTGGTGCAGAATATGGTAAGGTCGGTGAAGAGACAATCAATTATAAGCTAAGATATAGGAATTATAAGTCTTTAAAGTATAAGCAATTATAGATAGATAAGGGTATTGGGTTGCATAGTTGGATTTACAATTTAATTGTTTTCTTTCTTATAAGTCTGCATTTCTGGTGATATGTCTTATCAAGGTATGAATTTGTAAGATAATAAAGGATTGATTGCATCGTGTTGAGAAATTTAGAGTTTTATGTGGGATTAGATTTCTCAAATTATGATAGATGACTTAAGAATGATGCACAATGTGAGATACAATTCTTAAAGTTTATTAAGAATTTAGAGTTTGACTAATACTGCTCCATCGATAGGGACTAAATTAATGATTGTGGGTAGCTAGAAAATCTTAAAGATAGAGTCAGATGAATGAAAATGTATGATATGGGTACTATGGAAGGAGTATCTGGAGTTGTTCAATCTTGGTTTGTGCATCATTCTTACTATTACCAACTATTCATCGGGTGTTTGTTGTTAGAGTCTGATTCACTTCAACATAGTGTGTGTGTGCTTTATCTTCTATTGGTGAGTTCTTGACAATGATCCAATGTATCGATTCTGGATTTTCCTCTGGTGTGGGTGGTGAAAAATTCTTGTTAGTAGAGTGTTCATTCATTCATGGAAGATTTGGTGTGTTGGGGGATAGTGAAGTATGCTACTTTATTGAGAATTTCTAGGAGAGCTCCACAAGAAATTACAGTTGTTAGATTGACTTAAGATTTATCTCATCATCGATATCATGTTTTAGCTATGTGTCATTAATGGGAGGACCATTGAGTCTAGTTTTTTTTTTTCATTCTTAAGGTTTCTTATAATAGTTACTAATTTTGCATTTTGACAATGTTGTTAGAGGTTATTTATGTTTGGGTGTATAACTCGGTGGGTGATTACTTTATCATTTTCTTCTTTGGGTTAGATACGTTTGGTTCTACCTTGATGAGTACCTGATATCTAAAGATTAATTTTTTATAACTTAAATCGTGGAAATTTTATGTTGTGACAAGGAAATATTGATAAATTTATGATGGTGTGTGCACTATGAGTGTGTGGTTGTTGTTTCAAGTTCACCACTAATTATAGCCGTATTAGTGTTGAGATTTTATCCTGGTTATGTGAGAAAAATTCTACCAAATGGTTGTGCCAAAGTCCTTGAGAACATGTTGAGGATGTGAATACGAATTACTTTGGTGGTTATTGAGAGTAGTTTTTTGTTAGTTGATCTATCATACAACAAGGTTAACAATTCGAGTATTGAGATGAGCCATTTAAAACATTGTATGGGAAGAGATGTCGATCACCACTTAGTTGGTTTGATACTTTTGGAGATCAGACCTTGGGTATAATATTTTGAAGGAATCATTGAGACATGAGCTACCCTTTCTTATCTTCACCTTCTTTTGATTGTTCGAGGATGAACGATTGGTAAATTGTTATCTAAAGTAACAACCCGTTCGGCCGTTTTGAGTACAAGAGTACTTTATTTCATAAAATATTTTTCAATAGATTCTAATGAGTATTTTATAATATTCGTAATTACAATTTTAAAATTAGTGTGGTAGTTTTAATAATTTATTTAGTTGGTTAAAAAAATAATATTAAAATTAATAGTAGATGACTTTTACCACTTATATAATTAGTCATATAATAATTAGTTTAATAATAATCAGTTAGGGAAAAAGAAATTTGAAGACACGCTGTCAGAGAACAAGATTGAAATGACGAATTCAACGTATTTCTTAAAATTTTCTTTACTTTACAAAAGATGAATAAATTATAGTGTAGAAAGTTATATATGTTAATATAGGAATTACAATATTGTAATGCTGGGGGAAAGAATAAAATAGTATTATTCATATGCGTTCGCTAACTGTTGTCGTGTTCAAATTAAGCCGATTCATTTATTTATTTAAGTGAATTTGATTATTAATGTTTGTTATATAGAAAGTTAATTAATTGGAATAAAAAAAGTTGGAAACAAGTAACTGTTAAGGAGCAAATTTGAGAAATTGAGTAAAAAAAAGAATGAATCTCGTGCCAATTATTGGGCAATGATTGCCCTATCCTTGGACAATGATTGCCCTATAATTGGACAATGATTTAGGCTAAACAAGATGGATTAATGTCTATAGTTGAAATGTTGGAATATGTTAGTTGCCAATTATTCGTAGTATTCCATCAATGTTCGTCCTTAGATAATTTATTTAGTTATCACAACATAATGTAGATTTAATTTACCGAAATATGTAATTTATTTATTAGGTTATATCGAATTATTTAAATTTGTATTGAAAGTTAAGCATATTGGAGAAATTCAAGACTTATCTTTGGTTTTGAAACTTTAGGAAAATTGATATGATTAGGTGAATTTTTGAGGGTTTTAGGCTTAGGACAAAATATAAGATGGGTGTCTAGAAAATCATTAACTTTACAAAATTTATACTGTTAACTTGATAGATTGGCACATTCAGATGGGTTAAGGTAAAGGGAAACATTTTAGAAGTAGCTTGCCTGACGTCAGTTGCTTCGGTGGAAGTATTGGTTATGGTTTTACGATAGTTATGAGTAAACCTTAATAGTGATTAATTATGCATTAAATGAGTATTCGAAAACGGATTTAATTTACTTTGATTGTGTGGTTGTTTGTTTTATGATTGGTTAAAATCTTGAGACCATGAAATTTATATTTCTTGAACCCTTTTTATCAAATTGATGCCTTGAATAAAGAGGTTTGATGAAACATTATCAATGAATTGAAAGTGGTAATAATCAATGAAAATTAATGGTATAATTGGATCAGAGTATCATGTTCCGACACGATATAATTGGATCGGAGTGTCACGTTTTGACACGGTATAATTGTATCAAAGTTTCACATTTCGACACGATATTTTGGTTCGGAGTATCACGTTTTGAGATTGTATTTTAGGATCGGAGTATCACGTTCTGACATAGTAATATTAAAGGAAAAGAATATGAATTCACTTTAAGATTACTTAATCTTCAAGAACCCATTTTCCAAATGAGCGTGGCATGGAGAATGAGTCCTCAGGGGTGTGGCTTGCATTTGTGATTGAGTAAGTAATCAAGGGTTCATGTTGTTTGTGCTTTATCACTTGTTAAGTGTCATAGTTGAGAGTTCATATTATTATGTCCCTGGTATATTAGTTTCTATTTTAGGTTGGGACGATTGATACCTGCTCATTACATGTTGCATCGTACGGAGCCCTAACCTTGTATTGTTCTTGTTTTCCTTTATGGATTGGAAGAAGTGTACCGTTGACCCTCACTCTGCAGTCTCAACATATCAGGGTCAAGGGTTGGAGATATCATTCGGCCTTGGGTTGGATAATTCTCTACGGTCATTACATGATGTCCTTAGTTTTAGACACAAAAAATTACTTTATTTCAATTATTTTTGTTTTTTTTGGGGGGGGGATGTCTGTGATTACTCTTAGGACTTAAGTAATTGAAGATATAAGATGTCCTTGTGTGATTGACTTTCAAGATTTTGGGAAAACGAGAGTTAATTCCGTTTGGAGCTTCTGCATTTTTATGTTATTGGTACTTGAAGTATTGAATATCTGTTGGGGTTTAGATTCTTTGGTTCTCCTTTCTAGGATGTTACGCATGGGGTGCCCCATCACACTCGATTTGGGTTCGTGGACATTAAGTATTGCAGGATGGCCCATTTTTAAGGATCGTGAGGATTTCACCACACTGGGGGATGTAAACTTTGTGCATTGTATGTGCAATAATATGTATATATATATAGAGAGATAGAGAGAGAGGAGGAGATAAGTATAGAGATTTATATATATATATGATATATATATTATATATATATTTTCTTACTGCAGTTTCACTTTAATCGATGTATATATTCAACATTATTTAAAAACAAAAAGATTTTATATATTTATATTGGTATTGACAGAATCATGGTAAGAAAGTGTTCTCACATGACACGAAAAAATAAATAAAGGAAATTCATAAATTATAAGCATATTGTGTTCTTCAAATGCAAAAAGAAAAACACTATGTAAGAAAGCAAAGCAACAAATCTTTCTATTCGGTGTGGAATTAAAAGAATTGTCATTATTTTTTCAATAGAATTAAATATATCATTTATATCGGTAAACTGATGTTGAATTTTAATTTTACCATTAACATCAATTTCATTGCTTGTACCTTTGCTTCATAATGATTCGTTGATTCAAGTTTAAATTCTTTAAGCTATATAGAAGAGGTGAACTTTTCAAATTTATATTTTATATAGATGTGATGAATTATGACAAGCAAATAGTAAAATTAATTTAGTATATCCAATCAGTTGGTTTAATTAATAGGAGGATGGATCACTAATTCTAGCACAATGTCTTAAAAAATTTGAAACGAAGTAAAAAAGTAAAAAAGAAGTAAAAAGTAAAAAGTAACCATTTAAAGAAGTATTTGCACATGTTCAGGTGTTAAAATTGAAGTTCAAGACACTAGCTTTTGTAAACTTAAAATTCTGATGTATTGACATAAAAATAACAGAGTGAAAAAGGAGAAGGGGACGTAAGTGGGAGAGGAACGAGGGAGGAGGGAAAGGAGGGAGAGGAGGGTAGAGGGGGGGCCCAGAGGAGGGGAAGGACGGAGAAAGGAGAGGAAGGGGAAAGAGTGAAGAAGAGACACGGACACGGGCGCGGGGGAGCGCAGGAAAACACGACGCAGGGGCAAGAAAAAGGGAATGAATAAGGAAACGCAAGAGAAAGAACAGCGGAAGGAAAACGGGGGGGAACCGGAGAGGAGAGAGAGAGAGAGAGAGAGAGAAGAGGATAGATAGAAGAGCTAGAGGAGAGAGAGAGATTGATATATATAATATATATGGAACAATAAATCTATGAGATTTAAGTAAAAAAAGTAAAAATAACTGATGTATATTGAAATACAATAAAACTTTTTGTGGGAGATTTCTAAGGGACAACATCACTTAAGGAGTTTATAGGGATGTGATTACAAACCAATTACTCGGCCCACACTGCCCCGACATCATATCCTTGGAAGAGAAAGGACCCTAAACTGCCTAAGGATCCCCTAGAAAACTGCCGAAAAGGGTTCATCTAATAAGTATTTCCATTTTTTCTACCAAGGATGGCGACATGGTTTCAGGAGACTAGAGTTAATCTAAAACTGGGCATCCCCAACATGGGGTGCTCAATACTACTCCCAAATTACTTATACTCTTAGGTTTTTAAAACATACTGATTCTGTGGTTTGAGATTAGCGCTCAAAACATTACTTTAATAACTCTCTTGGAAATAATAGTTTCTTTGCTTGCTTTATTTCATAAAGCTATTACTTCTGTGCGAAAACCTGCCTTAAGAGTCTTTACTTGTTTTAAATGTGAAAAACATTTGTAACTCTTAGGAATTACTTAGTCCCCTTTATAACTTTTGAAAATGAACTCAACTCTTTACTCTTTCTCAATTTGTAACATGAGTCTTAAAAGAAAGTTAAAAAGGTTTGTTGAAGACTCTCTGAAACAATAAGAACTCACTTTGACTTGCTTCTTAACTTTGACACTTGACTTTTAACTCTATCTGAACTTATATTGAATTTTATCATTGATTCAAGGATTATGATTTCATGTTTATGGATGATTTCATGATGTTTAGATGCACTTTAGAGTGTAGGAATCTACCAAGAAATGTAGGTACATCACTAAAGAACTAGTATGAAAATATAGGGAAAGAATGGGGTCTCCAGATGACCTTTATGCTCAGAGAGGCGCTGAGCGCAAGATCCTGACGGACATTACTAGGTCTAGGGAGATAGGTGGCGGTGAGGCGCACCAGAGCTTGCTTCATGAGGTTCTATAGTTGGGGGGGGGGGGGGGGGGGGGGGGGGCTATGGGAAAGGTGCAAGTGGCCCCAGCGATATCCGACAAAATTTTTGATTTTGCTTCTCTAGTTTTCATATCTAAACCTTCTAAGCTCCCATGGATCGTCCCCCAAACACATAGGAGTACTAAAATTCTCAATGCCCAATAGTTTAGACTCGTATAAAAACCCAGAAATACGAATCAAACAACCAAAGGTATACTATAATTCAACGAACAAGAATTCAAGGGTTTTTTCATGAAGAACTTCAATGTTAATCATTCCATCTACTATAATTGCGCATAATTAAACTTATTGTTGTGTGGATGGAAGAACTCAACATAGAAAGATCTCACATACCTTGATAAGGATCACCCCAACGAAACTCACTCAACGCTCTTTAGAGAAATCTTGATTTTTTTCCCTTTGTCCATCTCCTTTCTCTTTTATCCCAAGACCTAAGTGTATTCAACTTTTCTAAAACTGAATTAAGCCTTAGTTTTACCCCTAATAAACCCTTAAAATGAATTAGAAAATAGTAGGTGAAAAGACAACTTTACCCTTACTAAAATCTGGATTGGACTTTCATCAGTCCAACAATCCAAAATCCGAAAGACATATCTCCCTCATACTATATTGAAAATGCCCAAACTCGTAGGCGTTGGAAAGTTCTATAAAGGACTTCCAACTATATAAATAACTTACCCTAACTCATCCGGAGCTAGAAGTTATGGTCGTTTGAAAAATAACCAAAAACTCATTTTGCACTTTGGAAATTTTCAAGATTTTTCCTATTCTTTCCAAAAATAACTACTCTTAGTTTCTTTGTTCAATCCTAATTATTTCGTTGTATTAGATGTTACAATGTCTCCTCTTTGGAATATTCGTCCTTGAATGAGAACTCTTTCACTAAGTAAGGGTAGTGACATCATTTCAACACTCAACCAACAAAAACAAGTAATATCCTACTTACGCCTAGTGTTATAAGGTGCTAAGAAGATAATTTAGTACGTTGAGCTGCATTCTCTCCGGATTCAAAGATATGTGGATATCTCCTCTTGATATCTCCCGTTCGCAAAGTTGCTTTTCAACAGTATTTGTTCCTCCAAAGGACATTGGACTGATTGCCACTTTTAATTAATCTCAACTTTCGACCTGACCATCCCAAAATTGAACAAAGAAGGCTCCTTAAGGATTAAAACTATCTTTACTCCCAAAAAGTCAGTTGCGTTACAATCAATTGAAGGGATCACCCAAGCATTCTTCAACATAAACACATTGGAATTACAGGGATTGAAATCTTACTATTCTTAGCGTGTCTACCTCATGCGCTACATTGCCCAAAAACTCCTTAGAGATTCTGTCAGGACCAATATACCGGGGGACTAAAGTGTTTGCCTTATTTACCAACCTCATAACACCTTTTAGAGGTGAGACTCTTTGGGTACACGATCATCCACTTCAAAACACTAAGGGACTTCCCTAATATGTGTAGGGACTTGTGGCGACTCTATGCCTTTTGCAAACCCTCTTTAATAAATTTTATCCTTCTCCATGATTGGTGAACAGAGGGTCATATTATTAACCTTGGGCTTCACCCAATTGCGAAACCACACCCAATAGGAGATATGCATTTTCTCCATAAAAAGTTTTATATGGAGCCATTTGGATTCTCTAATGGTAGCTATTGTTGTAAGAAAACTCAATGAGAGGTATGTAATCATCCCAATTCCCTTTTAAGTCGATCACAAAATCTCTTTGGATAGTATGCTCTAAAGAATAGGGAGTGAATGACCCTTCTATCTAGATCGGTGATTCCGTTCGGCCGAGCCAGCTATCGAAAGTCTATCTGTCTGAGGATGAGAAGTAGTGTTTAAGTTAACCTTTGAACCCAAACCTCCCTTGGAAAGATTTCCAAAATTGCAATATATTGTGCACCTCTATCTGAAATAGTGGAGACCAAAACTCCATGAATTCTCACTACCTCTTCATTGTACAACATAGCATAATCCCCAGCCGAATAAGTAGTCTTTACCGGCAAGAAATGGGCCGACTTTGTCATTAAAATCGACAATCACCAAAATAAAGTCATGTTGCCTGCCAGTTTTTGGCAAGCATGTGATAAAGTAAATGTTAATCATCTCCCACTTCCACTCTTGAAGTTCTATAGTTTTAGCCAAACCTCCAGGCCTTTGGTGCTCTACTTTCACTTGTTGACAATTTGGGCACTTGGCAACAAACCCAGCAATATATTTCTCCTACTTGTTATACCATATTAACACGCTCAATAGTTGTACATATTGGTGAACTTGAATGAATGGAATTCTGGAGCTATGAGCCTCTCCTGAAATCCCTCTCTTGGAGTCTATCCCACCCAAGGTACGCACCAATTACCTGGACTTCATTATTTACATCCTCCCTCTTTTTAAAAGACGATACAATTTGCTTTTGAACATTTTCCTTCAAATAACGCACAATGGGATCTTTGTCTTGTTTCTCTTTCACCTCTGACACTAGAGATTTTTCATTCCCATTAGTGAATATGTCAACATGAACACCATACAAGTAGTGACGCTACATTTTCTCGGAAAAAACTATTGTAGTGAATTCTAAGTCATGGGTTGGATAATTCTTCTAATCAACCTTCAACTTTCTGGAGGTATAAGCTATAACCTTTCCATTCTGCATTAAGACACAGCCCAAACCAAGTCTCGATGCATCAAAGTACACCACAAAACCTTGAGTACCCTCTAGTAAGGTCAAAGCTTGAATGGTAGTCAATCTCTTTATCAATTCCCAAAAGCTTTTCTCACAAGCTTTTGACCATTGAAACTTGAATGTCTTTTGAGTTAGCTTTGTCAAATGAGATGAGATGGATGAAAAACATTCAACAAACCTTCTATAATAGTCACCCAGACCCAAGAAACTCCTTATATCTGCTGGAGATATGGGTCTAGGCCAACTCTGAACTGCTTCTATCTTTTGGGTATCAACCTTAATCCCATCATCGACATCATGCCCTGAGCTACCCTCGAGACGCAGACATGGAACCTAAGACCACAAGTGATCCCAAGCTAACCCTGCTGGCATGATCATTAGAATACTTCATAAAATAAACTGATGTGGAAGCTAAATAATAATGAAATATGAAAAAGTTGGGTAATACCCATATGCTATAAATGGAGATATATGAGGAACTAATGAGTTTAATACCAAAAGGGAAAAGAAAAAGATTACCTCAATACTAAGCTGGAAAAATAAACTATATCTGAAAATAGCCTCTAAAAATGGACTAGAAAATACGGGGAACAATCAACAAGCTAAGTCTAGCAAAAATGAAACTAAAATGAATGAATGAAAACTCGTGACTATTGTCCTCGGAGAATAATCACTTACCACTGAATTTGCTGAACTGGAGATTGGGAATCGATCTAAGCTTGATCTGGATGCTGAGAAACTGAACATACGTTATGAGCAGATGTAGCGCACATATACATCTGTACCTAAAGGTACTGAGAAGGTAGGATAGAGAAAAGTTGAAATAAAACATAACTGAACAAGCACAAAAGCAAATATAATAATTTGAACCTGATATACTAAATTTCTGAGCTAACTGGATGCAATGACCAATTTATAACATGCTAAAATTAAATACTGAATTATACTGATAAATGGTCAATGCCAAGGAAGGAATGTTTGGTGATGAGAAAATCTGGACCTACTACACATTCACTAACTTTTGCCAATTCTAAAGCATAATATATGGACTTGCTTATAGATCTCAAAATTTCTATATTCAACAACTATATTGTATATTTTAGATTCACACATATTTCTTTTTGATTACCATATAATAATTTTCCTATATAATTCATTTTGAGAATTTATCATGTTCTTTGTTTAGTATTTTATTTGGGGGGGCAAAATAGTTCTTTGTATCGATAAAATATTAGACTATCGTAAAATGTATTGTTTACTAATTTTAGTTCATAATCTATTTTTAAAAATATGGGAGCTACTAATAACCGATAATAAAACCACATGAGCTAAATTTGGAGTCCGAGTTACACCCCATCCAGAGGGACCCCAATATAACCCTGCCCGGCCCGATGTGGTAAATAGGCATGCTTGCGTGATCACTAAAACTTATTGCCCACAAAGGGGGACTTAAAAACCTAATGCTAGTAGTTTTGGGGACTAAGTGTTACTTATAGTTCAACTTGGTATATATGCTACTCCCATTGATTTCTAATTAGATAGTTCATTAAGTCTAAATTTTCTGGTAATTCTTGATACGTCAATCTGTACATGCAAAAAAAATAAGAAATGCAATATTTAATGTGATCATGATGCATTAATTAATTGGACGCAATGCATTAATTGATAACCTTAACCATATCATAACTAAACATGTGGAATTCAAGAAATAAGAAATTACATAGCTAGGGTTTAAACTTCATTCAATAAATGAGTAAAGTAATAACATGGAAAATCGGATTTGGAACATATAATTAATAAATTCATAACGTATAGAAAAACCCTAAGTATAATCCATGATATGAGAATATAAAAAACTGACAAAAAAATATACGGACCCAATGGGTGAGGAACCCATAGTTAAAATCCAACATGTCGGTGATGAATTTCACCAGAGAAACATTAGATTGTTTGGGGCACGAACACTTGAACCGTGTTGGCAATTCTTGTGAATTAGGGTTATTAACATTTTTCTCTTTCTTGATTAGATTTATATGTTTTTACTAATGATTTGGACTTAGCTAAGTTTTTTTTAGTTATGTTTCAGCTTAAACTGACGAAAATCTTATGATATAGGGTCAAAAGGATGTGTTATCCTTGGGTTTTTTTTAAACCAAAGTGGTGCGAAAAAAAGGACTGAAAGACCCTTGAGTTAATTGTTGTCGGACCAAACTACAACCTGGACTGACGGTCCGTCGTTTGGATACTTTAGTTAGGTCTGTTTGATGGACCTTTACTAAAACGGGCATAACTTTTTCCTCAGAGTTCTGAATTTTACTCAACTACATTTCCCCATAACTGTTTATTGATTTCCACCTAAGGTCAGACCTACAAACCATAGATTGAACGACGGTCCATGCTGGTCAAGCGTTGTTAAAATAAGAGAATGGCTCAATGGTGGTGGTGGGTCGGTCGAAGGGGGGACTCGACTACGGACGTTAGGGCTAACCTAGGTCCATCTGTCGATCAGGACTTAGCCAAATTTTCTGAATTGAGTTTTTTTTGGCATGGGGGAGGTGGGGGTTCGGGGCTAGGTGGGGCTTCTGACTCAAATCCGATGGATGTGCACGAGAACCCAGGGTCAGATTTCGTTCCGCGATTAAAAAACTATCGACTGCACTGCAACAATGCAAAGATATTTGTGAAAAGGATTAGTTTGGTTCGTTTTAGATACAGTGTGTTACATTTATCTCCCACCGTGGTAATTAAATAATCCTCGAATGAAAGACTAAAAATAGTCACAAAATAAGAGGAGGAGAGAGATGAAAATCCCTACTGACTAAACACTGAGAACTGAGTTTATAACTGAATTGAGTTACGAGGGAGAACATGCAAATACGATGGAAAAATGCAAGTTTACCCCAAAATGAGGAAGTTGATTCTAAGGACTAAATTCACGGATGAATCGAATGGAAAACTAAGAGGAAAATAAAAGGAACTATTACGTATAGGCATTGATGTAGAATCGCAAGAAAAAATGTGAGGATACTAGGCTTTCATGCTTCTGCTTCCCAAGTAGCTCTCTTAACGGACTAAATCCTCCACAAAACTTTGACTGAAGCGACTTCTTTGTTTCTCAACCTTCTAACCTAATGGTCAAGAATCTCAACTTGTATATCCTCATAAGAAAGACTATCTTTCACAGCCACACTCTCTAATGGCACTATAGAGGCTGGATCACCCACACACTTTTTTAGGAGTGAGATGTGAAAGATCGGATGCACTGCTGCTATTATGTGGCAACTCTAACTTAATGCCACATTGACAACCCTTTTCAAGATCTTGTTAAGGGACTAACATATCTAGAAGGTTTTATTTTCTTTGCAAAGTTCCCTGTCTCTTTCCAAATATCATCACCTCTTGCATGATTTAGGTGAGACTTTCAGTAAACCCAATCAAAAATTAGGCCACTCTGTCCCGTTATCATACATCAGCAAATTAAGATTTCTAATGACTTTGAACTGTTTTAAGTGGTATATCTCTAAATGCGTTGCACTTATCCATGCAAAGACTGAATCTGTACAATCAAAAATTATTAACCATACGTCAAAACCATCAAACCAATCCCCCAAAAGTAGGTGAATACATCTACGCCAACAAAGCTTCATAAGGGTGCCATCTGATTTCGAATGATAGCAAAAGAAACCCCATGCAATCTCAACAATTTCATGTTATGTTAAGCTGGCATAGTCCTCTACCCCAAATATGTAGGTCTTCCCGCTAAAAAAATCAAAAAGGCTTAGTCATCCTATCAAACCTATCACCCAACTGGAATTCATGCTCTCTATGAGTACGTCGGGTTAAAACCTATGATTAAAAACCATATTGATCAATTCAACTTGCCAAGTAGAGAATATCAATCTTTAAGTCAAACCTCCTGGTTGTCGATGTTAATAAACATGAATTGATTGGAAAATTGGGGGGCACGGGCACTGGCACGCCGGCGGGCACTGTACTCACAAAAAATATGTACTATGTCCCCTTAATTGTCATTCCCCACCAATAGGACTTCACTAGATCGCGGAAACATCGGAGTGGGCACTGTGTGAATTAGAAAATTTTGAGTTGTTGGATTCTTCAAGGATTACGATTTCTCAACACCACCAACCATCAGGGATACAGAATCTACCCTTAGTAGAGAAAGTACCACCACATCTCCGTAGGGAGAAACACCTCCCCACTTTGATGTGGACTTGCACCTCTTAAAGGTCAAGCCAAGAGTGGATAACTGTTCGTTTTTCCTTAAACCTCCAATACCAAAGAAGATTCTTCCCCATTCTAAAAAATGTTCACACCACTGTCTGATATGTCATAAGGCGAACATTAAGTGAGCAGGCCCGTGAAATATCCTTCACTAGCTCCTTCATTTTCTTTAACATGGGCTACACTACCCATATATAATATGCTAAGAGAATCTTCTACTACATTTCACCTTACTAGGATGTAATGAACACTCATATCATAAAACTTAAGGGAACTTCAAACCACTTCCTTGGAGTAAGATTCAACTCTTTCTGAGAGTGAAACAATTAAACGAAGGACTGTTATGAGTAGTGAGAACATTTACATAACATCAACAAGTAGTGTTCTTCATATTTTAGTGCAAACACCAACACCTGCAGCTCGAGGTATGAGTTGGATAATTCTTTTTAATGGCACTTGAAGCTGTCTAGAAGCATAAGCTAAATCTTACCTCTCTGCTTAAACCCACACAACTAGGGCCAAACGCTGGATGCATCACAATTAGATCACAAACAAAACCACCGAACCATTTTTGTAGAGTCAAGCGGGAGAAAGGGTTGTAGTTCCCAATTTACTTTGAATTCTGCAAAAGCTTTCTCACAATTATTGACTTTGGATACTTGGACAATCTTTCTGAGTCAACCTAGTTAATGGTGAGGCTATGGTGAAAAATTCTTCCAAGATACAAGTCGGCATCCCTCCGTCCTAATCCTTTTCACTCCCTTTCTGTCTAGTCGTCCCTTTCCCAACCAACCTTCTTGTAAATCCTCCACTTTTCCGCTTTTCCCCCCCATATCGCATCCATTTACTGCTCTCTAGGGCTCCCTGCCCCTTCCCTCCCCCGTCTTGTGTTTCCCCTCTGCCTGCTCTCACCGCCTCTTTTTTGTCTTCTGGGATCCCCCCTCTATGAACAACGTGAACAAGTAAGATGAAGTAAATTGGGTAGGAGCAGACTTGCGTGATTCATTACCTTCTTTCCTTGGAATGAGGTCCCCCGTCGCCATCTTTCTTAGATGTCGCGAGTGTAGGGTTTGCAACGGCACAACACGTGGCCCCTTATGGCAAGAAGGCCGAGAGCGATATCTCTCCCGGGAACGAGGAAGCAGGGATGGACAAGCTGTTATGACTCCGATCCAAAATCTTTTCTCCCCGGTGGAATAAATTTTCCCAGAAAGGAATAGCAACGATTGCAACTATGAACTCACACCATTTGCTGAAATCTTCCAAGGATGAGACTAGCTCTCTAGAATTAGCTGAAAATGGAAACAAGGGCGCAGGTCTGGGTCTTGTCTCCCCTTTGGGAGAAACAAGCTCGTGCTCAATACAGATTCAAGAGCTTCATTCATGGTGCTTACGCACTTCTAGGAGTAATGAGGATATCATCACTATAAAGAACAATACATTCTCTAATTACCTTTTTATAACCATACGAAAACTCTCAAGTCTTTAATATCCACATTGGTCGCTACGTATGATGGAAATGCAACCCCTCGGCCGTTTACACTGCAAATTCATATCGGTCCCATGAAACGGTGAAGTGAAGACATTGGTTAGTCAAAATGACATGGGCTACAAATTCATAATGACAATTAGAATATCCTCATCCCTAGTGGCCGGGCGCAAAAGGAGTAGTAATACTTTGCGAGCGGGTTGGGCCATACTAGCGCTTGAATGGGGGAAACTATTTGATTGGAAATCACCATAACGTCTTTAAATCGCTCAGAATACCGCCTTTTGAAACACAGCAGGATCACCCAAACTTGCCTAATGACTCTCGACCCATCCACCGTTAGAGATCACACATGCTGTTTTCTTTCTCTTGGTGATGAATGTTTCTGGAGAAGTACAATAGAGCGAAACGTGAATGTTGGGAATCAAAGAGTCATCAAATCTCACTAAGGGGATGGGGGACTATTGATTCTTGATGTGACAACCTGGGTAGTTAAGACGCGGAAGAGATGGGACTCCCAAAGGATATACCAAGGAGGACCCCTTTCCTTTCCACTCCCGGCTCTCTTGAGACCTCAAAGGAGGGTGGATGCCATGTTAAGCTGATAAATAAATAGTGGGCAAACAAAATCTCGTGTGAAAATACTAGGTATGATGAAGCCCTTATGTAAAGGTCTTGGAACTGGATATTTCACAATTACTAAAGCTTGCTGGTGATCCACAATCGTGTTACGTACGGCGACATAAAAAACAACGGGAGTGTTTGTGCTCGGTTAACTTCTGGAAAGGAGATAAAATGCCAAAGTAGATTTCCCTTTCGATTAGAAAATCTGGGAAAAGCTTCCGAAAATATAATTTTGGAAACTCAAGCCTCCTCTAAGAATCTAGCCCAGGAATCCTTGGGAAAGGATCTGGTTCCAGCTTATAGTAGGGTTGCGCCACACCCTCTTCGTGGTGTTCCGTTTAGTTTCAACTGGGAGGAAGACCGGATGCGTATTGCCACTCGATCATGTCAGGAACGTGCTTAATCGTAAGAGAATTGTGGTTACCTCCGGACGCTTGTGAGACCTGGATCCTGTTAACGTCGGCTGCCAGGTAATTAAATGCCTTACGTACGATATGAGCATAGGATGGTACGGCTCCTGGACATCACGGAGCCAACTTTTGCTTTCTTTTTTTCAGGCGAAGAACTACCAATTGAATTACTCTCTTCCTTTAGTGATTCTTCCCTCTTCAAATGACGACGGGAGATCGCGACCCATAAGACGATAGAGGAAAGGAGAACACAGAGTCGGGCGTGTTATAGGAATTCGGGAGGAGCGGAGGAACGGAGGGGGTAAACATGAAAGAACCATCCTAGTTATACAAGGTCAAAGGAGATGACATCATACGGACAGGAATGTAACAAATTCCGGGCCTAGGAATAGAATGACATCTAAATTCACCATTTGAAAAGAAGAAAAAAAAGAGCGGATTGATCGCTCGGGGAATTTCTGTAGATAACTACTGACAGGCAAGGTGGTTTATAAACGCTCATGCAATTAATAGGTACCAACTACAGTATAGAGACACATGCGAGGACAGTATGAATATTAGTCATCATGAGACGTTTGTTTTTTGTCTACTAACACTAAATTTGGACTATTGGACTATTCAATGGTCACTACCTCACAGGGACCAAACCTTACAGTTTGTTTAGAAATAAAATGGTCTACAAGCATGCGAAATTGGAGAAATTTTCCCACAAGGCGGAGTGTGAGAATTTATTAAATGAGGGAAAAACTATTGCTACTCCCCTACGCTCTCCCACCCAGATCCTTCTAGCGGACTACAGAGGACGCAGATGTGTCAGTGCTCGACATAAACAGCCTTTGGCATGGCCTATTGTGACTTTCGTTTTTTTCTCTGTTTCTATCCGTTTTCCCCTCCATGCTCTACAGCTTCACTTCTTATCCCTCCCTTTCCCCGCTTACCATTCCCTTTATCTCCTTTCCGTCTTTCTCGTTTTTGTTTGTTCCCCTGACAGCTCTTCAGGGGGAACGAGATGCTTTTATTTACTCCTATAGGGAGTGGATTTTCCTTTTTTGCTTCCTTGCGGCTAAAGGAGCACAGGAGTAGCGCTTTGGTGAGTACAGTAATTCCTAGAAGTTGACACTAGTATGGTAAAATTCCCCCTTAGCGCACAATAATAGCGAGGGAAACAATGGGAGGAGAAAACGGATCATCTCAAAGGAACAGAGGACGTATATTTGATCTTCCAGGGCTAATTAGAATCTTTAGGACGATCGGCAAAAAAAAGTCATCTTGTTTTAGCTGAGAGGACATGCGCATGCAGGGAGTTGCTGTCGAGGTGTCAGACCACGCAAAAAATAGGAGTTACGGGCCCGGTAAAGGGCTGTTCTTTTGCGGGGGTGTGTGTCTCCTCTCCTGTGCTGGCGTGTGGGAAGGAATGGGTGTGGGGCAAGGCGGGGGTGGACCGCGAATAACCACGAGCGGGGGGGCAGCTGAGGCACATCTTTACGGGTTCACGGGGAACGAGGGAACCGAAAGGATGAGGGAGATATCGCTGAGAAAAGGCGGAGGTGCGACTTTTGGAGGTCTCTTCTAGAAATACACAATACGCTTTCTGAACCGTCTAGTGAGACGGCAACCCCCCCATCTGGTTTGTGGACGCCTATTTACCGTGTAAGACGTGGAACTCCTATAAAAGCGCGTGGTGGTAGGAAGACCCTTATTAGAGTTTTGTTTCTTCTTCCCCCCTTATTTAATGTAAGTTTTACTCTGAGGAGCTAGACGGGCAAATAAAAATTAGGAGGGGGACAGAGAGTTGGAGAGATAAGAGGAAGAGGGAAAAGGCAACGAGAAGGAGGAGGGGAAGGAGTCGAAGTTGTAGAGAAGAGTACTGAAAAAGTAAATAAAGGATCACCCCGCAGGAGATTTTATCTGGATGGATTGATAAGCGTAGAGGATTGTTCAAATACTATCCCAGCAGTAACATAGCATTTTACCAATAGGTTACGGGGGGAAACAAAATCAAAGTCCCAAGGATACATATTGAAAAGAAATCCCGCATACGTGCACTAGCGACAATTGTACTGATACCAAATAGCTTGGGATCCACTGATCTTTCTACCATTGCATTCTGTACCCTATACTTTCTCCCTTGTCCGGTTTCCCTATGCTCCTGCCACTTTTCCCATCTTCTTCTCTTCCTCCACTCAGGACGTCTATAGGAAACCCGCAAACCCGCTGCTAACGCCCCTAGGAGTCGTCATCCCTATCCCATTCGCTCATCAATCTTGTTATGCGGGATCGTACAAAGTGATAACTTGACTGGAAATAACCAGTGGGAATGATATTATTCTCTCTGTAAGCCGGGGGTCGTCCCCGGTGGACAAGGATCTCGAGCGAACCCTTTTTCCCACTAGAAGATGAAAGTGATGGGACCTCCAGCAGTTGTCTGGATCTCCCCCCCGCACTTTGTTACACTCTCATTTGGGAGATAGTCGGGAGGGTACGATGCAGGAAAGTACCAATGAACCGCAGCCCACCTCGTCTTGGTTTTTTGAATGCAAAGTCTTATGCTAAACTGGCCTTCGAGTACGCTTACACTGACGATCAGGAGTAATAATCGATCTAATCGCGAAGACGATATGCCAAAAACTGCGACGCAGGACTTGTGCTTGTAGTGTTGGCGGTAGCACCCTAGTTCCTTACAAATGAGTGTAAGCCCAAATATTTGAGAAATTCATTCAACGTGTATTGAGTCCAAAGACTCTCTAAAATAGATCGTGCCAGAGTGACTTGCATTACCTCTAAGATCTTTTGAATAAGAAAAGCCACTAATGATTTCGAGATAATATAAGGGGATATCGATCCTTGAACGAGGATGATTAATCCTTAACAAAGCAGGATCTTTGCATGCTACTGATCCAACAAGTTTATTCCACATGATATTAAAGCAAGTTATTCTGGTAATTCTAATCTTGACGCCAACATCTGTATGGCATTTCCTGCTCTTTCGTCGAAACAAAGAATTGGGCGACTCTTAGATCTATTGCGGCATTGGTCACTGGCGTTCCTCCGTCCGCCACCTGATTTGGATCTAGCGTCAGATTACTTATTCGGCAATGCATATACTCGTCCCCCTCTTACCACGCCGTTTTTTCTGGTACGTCGCACCATATTTCCGCCTTATCCCTCCATCTTAATCTCTATTGGTGATTTTCTATTGGTTCAAATCATCATCGCTTTACTATTTTTTCTCCATCATTTTCTCTCCCTGTCGTCCCCTTCTTTATGGTCCGCGCCCTCTTGTTACCCCAGTCTCGTTTTATTTTCTTTCCACGTTCTTTCCTTTCCGTTTTTCCCTCCCCCCCCTCCCTCCCGTGGCTATGACTGCTCTTTCCCGTCCCGTCGCTCTCTTTTGCACCCGTTTCTTATGGGAATGTCGCTGTGGTCGATTACTTCCGGACCACGCGGGACATCCTAGCGAAGAATTGGGAGAGAGGAGGACGGCTCGAGGACCTTCGGGAGGCGCGAAAAATATAAGAGACCACCTAGGGGGAAAGCGTTAGTAAGGGAACGGCGAGATCAGACAACGTGAAGCCTAGGATGCACAGAGTAACAAGGAAGAAACGTGAAGTTGGGCACTAACATCACTTGGAGACTCCTCTGATTTATATTGGGTGTGCAACTCACATATATGAAAGTCTTTACTACTAAAATATGAAAGGAGGGGGGATTGGGGATTCGTTGGGAGGAAAGTTAAGAGGAGAGTAAAGACTACAAAGATGTGTGAGATGCCGATAACAAGTGGGGGATGTAACGCAATGATAGCAGATCCAAGCAGAAACGAGGGAAGGACCACGGAACCTTAAGGACCCACCCAAGTGATCCCAAGCTAAAACCCTGCTGGCATGATCATGAGCATACTACAAAAATAAAATGATATGGAAGTTAAAGTTAAATAATAAGAATATGAAAAGATGGGATAATAAACCATATGTTTATTAACTGAGATATGAAAAAGTGGTGAGTTTAATACACAGAAAATTTTTTACTCAATACTAAGTTGAAATTAACTATGTCTGAAAATAACCTCCAAATTTGACTAGAATACTAGGTAAGTCTAGCAAAAATCGAAAATAAATGACTGAAATTAAACTCATGACTATTGTCCTCGGAGAATGAGGACTCACAACTAAATCTTCTGAATTGGAGATCGAGAATCGATCTAAGCGTGATCTGTATGCTGAGAACCTGAAGCTACATCACGAGAAAATATAGCACACGTATGCGTCAGTACTTGAAGGTACTAGGCATGTAGGATAGAGAAAATTTGAAATAAAAAACTTAAAATGAACAGAACAAAAAAACAAGATAATTAATCGGAACAGACATACAATTTCTAAGGATAATAGGACATGCATGGACCAATGATAACATGGTGAAATTGAAGACTCAATATACTGATAAATGTCAATGCCAGAGAGCTGAAGAAACTGTGGGAGCTACTAATAACCAATAATAAAAACACATGAGCTAAATTTTGGAGCCGATTATATTCCCCATGGAGAGTCGCGAACCCAATAGACCCTGCATTAGGGTATAAAGGCATTCTGAGTGATACATTAACTGATGGCCAAAAGAGGTGACTTACAAACCTACTTGGATAGTAGTTCTGGGACTAATGGGTACCACTCTAAACTCAGTCCAACTCGGGGTATTATGCTACCCCATTGATTTAATAGTTAAGTGATTATGTCTGATTTTCATTGTAAATACCTTGATTACATTCAATACTGAAATGCAAAACTAAATGTAATATTTAATCTGATCATCAAACATTAATGATTGAGGCATGTATAATTGAATAATTGAAATATCTGACCTAACATGTGTAACTCAAGAACTAAAGAAATACGTAGCTAGGGTTCTAAAATTCATGAAATAATTTGAGTAATAGCATGGTAATCTGAGTTGGAACTAATAACTAATGAATCCTTGAAGTTCTGTTGAAGTTCTAGAAAAATCTACGTCTAATCATGATATCCGAATTAGGAATCTGACTAAAAACTAGGGACCCAATGGGGTAAAGAAACTCACTAGAGAAAGCCCACATACCCGGTGATGAAATTCACGGAGAAAAACTTAGATTTTGGGGCAGGAACTGCTGGAACCTTGCTGCATTCTAGAACTAGTGTTCTTGACCTATTTCTCCTTTCTTGCTTCTAATATTCTATGTTTTGATTAATGATTTTACTTTTGTAAGTTTTAGTTATGTTTATAGAATTAAACTGACTAAAATCTAATGATTTAGGTCAAAACGGAACGGAATATTAGGATTTAAACGAAGTTGGAAAAGACCAAAAGACCCCTTAGTTAAATGATGTCATACCAAACGATGATCTGGATGATGGATCATCAGTTCAATCGACGGTCCATCATTTGGGTTCGTCGGTTGGTTTTGTTCGACAAACTTTTACTAAAATGGGCATAACTTTTTACTAGGAGGTCTGCTCTTAGCAAGCTCGGTTGCTATGGAAAGCTAATTCAATTATATGTATATGGGAATATAATGGGACACCTAATTTTTTTTCTCAGAATTATGATCAATTGAAGTAGACCCAACTACATTACTCCCCTAACTATCTGTTAATTTCAACCAACGGTTAGACCTACGGACCATAGATCGAACGACGGTCCATGCTGGTCAATCGTGGTTCATATCAGAGAGTGGGTGAATAAAGTGTCAATCGACGGTCACATACTACGTACCATAGTTTGACTAATGGACCATAGGTCTGTCCGTTGATCATGACTTAACCAAAAAAATTTTACTGAGTTTACGGGGGGATTCAGACTCAATTAACAGATGTGTAGGATGGACCGTAGGTCTACCTACGGTCCATCGATTAAAACCGTCAATTGCACCTGCAGATTTTCAGAAAAGATAATTTTTGGTCTATTTTGGATACAGGGTGTTACAATAGGAAACTATGTGGCCCAAGAATTCCACGGACTTAAGCCAAAACTCGCACTTGGACAACTTGACATATAAATTCTTATCTTTAAAAGTCTACAGAACAATCATGAGGTAACTAGCATAATCTTTTTCATTCCTTGAATAAACTAGTATATCACCAATGATGACGATTACAAACATATCTAAATAAGTTTTGAAGACTCTGTTCATAGATCCATGAATGCTACTAGTGTATTTTTCAAACCAAAGGACATAACTTAAAACAGAAAATGCCAATATCTGGTTCTAAAATTTGTATTTGGAATGTCAGATTCCCTAACTTTAAATTCATGATAGCCTGATTTGAGATCCATTTTCGAGAAGAAAGAAGCACCTTGAAGCTGGTCGAAAAGATTATCTTTCCTTGGAAGAGGATATTTATTCTTGATGGTGAGCTTATTCAATTGTCGGTAGTCTATACACATCCTAAATGAACCATATTTCTTCCTTACAAAAAAGACCACAACGCGCCAAAGTGAGATACTTCGTTGAATGAAACCTTTATCAAACGAATATTTCAGTTGTTCTTTCAACGCTTTTAACTATGTTGGTGCCATTCTGTATGGCAGAATAGAGATAGGACGAGTACCTAGAATGATGTATATGCCAACGTATATCTCTCTTTCAAAAGGAACTCCGAGTAGATAATTGAGAAATACTTCTGGAAACTCTTTCACTATAGGAACAGACGGAAGGGGAGATACCTTAGCACTTAACTCATTAACTCCGACTAAGTGATAGATACACCCCTGTGAAACTTACTTCCTCGCCTTAAGGTACCAAATGAAATGACCCTTAGGCTTTGAAGGCTTACTACCCCCCTGCGCAACACTACCCTAAAAATATGAAGGTTATTATTTTACTAATCCGAAAGTAGATGTAGGTGTGAGGACTAACCATTACAACACTATGATAGACTTACATGACTAAAAGAACAAGATTTTTCAAGAATATTTAAGAATCTTGAAGAACTTTCAGGAAGAACTTGATAAGAAGCCTTGAAATTCTAGCTTGAAGGTAAACAATCAAGAAAACCTTTTTTTGAGATGCTTGAATTTGTTTCTTGAAATCTCTATGACCAAGGAATTTGATTTTAATAAGTGATCATGAAATCTCATTATTTTTAGACTTTTATTAGTCAAGAAATTCGTTTAGGGTTTTCTTGTAGGTATAGTGTAATACTATGAAAGTCTAAAGCCTAATCTAGAGCCTAATATGAGAATATAAGAGTTGTAACAATGTTTTAAGTTTAAGATGTGTATAATTCATTAAGGAAGTTTTGAGAATCAAAACGTCAAGGAACATCGATGACGTCCGGAAAGTAGTTCAAGAGGTGCTAGACTGCCTTAGTCTATTTGACATGGTTTCAAGAGTTGGAAATTGATGAAATTTTGTGAAAAGGTATATAACACGTATTAGAGTTGGTTTATAGTCGAAATATCTGGGTACGACTCCCCATCGACCAACCAAAGGGTCCTTGATGAGGACCATTCTTGTTTGGCTAAAATATATCAAAAGACAATAGCCATCAACGAGTTGAAGGCCACGAGGCGTAGTCCAATCGACGAAGCGTAAATTGCAACCATCGATGGTCACTCATCCAAATTTATTAAGAGGTAATTTGGAAAACTCTAACCAAAACAACAGATGCGCAGCATGGAGGGGGGCTTGGCCATCGACTGACCAACAGCCTGTAGGTTGGGGTCTCAAAGGTTAGGACTGTGTTTTACTGTTTTATTTTAATTGTTTCATGTAATTAATTAAGTGGTTATTTAGTTAATCAAGGTTTAGGGTAGTATCAATTAAGTTAATTAAGGAACTCTATATAAAGACCTAACCTAATTAAACTAAACCACTCTTGTAATTACTAAAATCTAATTGCTCTTCCTTCTCTGTTCGTTCTCTCTCCAAAAGAAACTCCATAGAATTCAAAGCAAATGAGGGATATAGGGAATAAATAAGGCTACTTTTATCCATAAATATTTATCAACGAATAAGGTATGGGATTCCTTTCACCTTTGGGATTCTTTCCCCAAAGGGTTCCTTCAAATTATTTTCAAAAAGATGAGTTTTAAGTGGGTTTTCTTATATTAAGAATTTGACTTTATAAATTGCTTTTTTTATGATTTATTAAGATAATTGGAGTATATTATGATGTGTTGTAATTCTATTTTTCTAGTTCTTGATGAATTGACCTAGGTTGTGAAGTAGATCATGAATTTGACCTAAGCACCTAACCCTAAGCTATGAACTAGTGATGAATTGTTATGTAGTGATTCAATTTACTTCACTATTGTGTAAATTACTATTGTGTGATCATCTTACACCCGTTGTTGGATTGAATTGAATGTTTTATGGTTAAACCTTGAATGAGGGATTGAGCAGGAGATTGGGGTAAGTCTTGTTAAATTAGTCAATTACTTTTGTTATGATTACTTGTGCTTAGTGTTGTAACTATATTGAAGTGTACATTGTGATGAGATTGATTAGGGTTAGTATGATGTCAAATTTAAATTTGCTGATTTATGGACTGTGAGAGTATGTATGCTTAATGAGGATATAAGGTTGGTTATAAAGTACCCATGGATACTCTCAAACATACTTCTCAAATAAGAAGTAAAGCGGTCGTATCATGTAAAGAACCCAACTAATAAGGTTGGGATCGTTCCCAGGAAAATAGTTCAACTTAACTTTAATCTATTATTAAACTATTATAAGTCAATTATTCTATAAAACAAAAGATAATAGAAGGGGGGGGGGGGTTCTTTCTAAATTAATGAAAAGTACTACCTAATTAAAGTAAACACTACAGATTCAATCTTGACATTTAATAATTAATAAAAGTAACCATGGTTTAAGATGTTCCCCACCAGGTTTTCCCTAACTTGATAATTCTATAACTATCACAATTTCTTTTTCTACATCTTTCATCAAAGTGATAAGTTATGTATTTCTAAGGACTTGGTCCGACCCTAGAAAATTTCCCTCGCTTTTGGTCCAGCTACGTGT
Organism: Solanum habrochaites; assembly: GCA_027704765.1. NCBI lineage: Eukaryota > Viridiplantae > Streptophyta > Magnoliopsida > Solanales > Solanaceae > Solanum > Solanum habrochaites. Next base: position 59,450,136 of record JAKWJA010002489.1, on the reverse strand, counting down.
TTTGCTATACTAACCCTTATTTTACCTCATATGCAATCATTGTATTCGATATTTGACTAAGTTAGTAACTCGGACCATCAACACTAGCTAATTAGATATTATACACTAATCTATGTTGATAATTATTTTTTCCTATTAACTATCTCCTTGGTCTCTGCAACTAGCATTAAGGGGATTTTAAACATTGCCATCCTTTAAAAAGACTGTAAACTACGAATATCAATACATGCAAGTCACTATTCTAGGATTTTTTATTTTGTTAGGGTTTTTACCTCCTTGTTCACCAATGGTTCCCACCAACCCTATTATCGGTTTAGTTACCTATAGTAATAATCACAATATTCATAAATGGTAATAATAAATTCCACGCACTTACTTCAATGAAGAAAGAATAAAAATCCAGAAATTCACTGATTAATCAACAAACGCACCACATCAATTAAGAAAAGTATCCATCAATTACTGAAATTAATCGCGGACTAAAGATTCTCCAAAGTCTACAAAGTCACATAGTCTACTCAATAAAGAGTCCACTAACAGCTAAGAGTTTAATAACCCCCATAACGAGGTTTTTCCATATTATTTATCACAAACCTAATAAAAGAAGGACTCTAATTTCTGAAAATCTGTCAAAACACGCATCCATCGAGGCCTCGTGACGGGACGTCGTGGTCAACTCTGTGGCCGTCATGGCCTTCTTCATCCTATCGTTGGCAAATCCTTCTGTTGTCTTTTTTTTCATTACCTCGCGAACAGTATGACAGGCCATCTCCAGCACGAGGTCCTGCGAGGTCTCTGTTCTATAACACTTAACTTCTTTTGGAATTTGGTTACTGGATACTAGCGCTCTGACATCACAACAAACTTGCAGACGTACCGTCGTGGCTAGGACGGTCCGTCATGACTTCGTAATCCCACACTTATGAAGACTTCCCCGTCTTCCTTCATTAGCTTGACTATGAATGAGACCTACGGACCGTCACAAGCTCGCGGACCGTCCACATACCATGCACGAAGGTGGTAACTTTTCTGCATTTCCTTGCTCAAAACTCTGCATTCATTTTTTAGACAGATTAAACCACCCTGGCAAATAAGAAAACTTCATCAAAATCAATACAAAAGGCTTTGGACACACATTGAACTTAATAAAAATGCATTAAAAATACTGTGAACCACAATATGTCCAACACACTCAACTTAATTTGTTTGTTTGTCCTCAAGGGAACGCCCTATGACTCACTATAATACAAATCTTTGTACTTAGTATCCATATTTACTTTTCTCAATCATTGTCTATCAATCCCGATCAGTCTCATCATGTTTATGGTTTAATCACTATTAGGGCTTGAATTATGTGGAATCATACCATGACACAGACTCACCACCACTGAAACCTATCATCTTCAATTTCTCACGATCTGCTAATATTATTTTTGTATTACCTATGTCCTCACTTCAAAAACAACATCCTTATTGTTCACATAATGATTTCAGTTTTGAGTATAGGATTCTTTCAACACTCTCCTTAAGAACAATTCCACAACTCATTTTCGAACTTTAAGTTTCTATATAACTCTTAGGTCAACGATAGGAACTTTCTTATCTTGTATCTATGCTCTCAGATCAGTTGGGTATATTTTAGGTATTTTTAGTGACTTTTTTTCCCTCCTTGACATATCAATAAACTACCACCTTTTTATCATTTTTATTTTTACCCATTTCTCATATTCTTTCACCTTGCCTATTTCCCTTCTTGTTTATTTGTTATATGACTCTCTCTTTTTCTTACTTGGGTGTGTGTTGTAATATATATATATATATGTATAATATATTATATATATATAATATATAATATATATATATATATATATATATATCCTATATATTGAATTTTCACTGTCATTCAACTTGATCTTGAGTACTTTTAATTTGTTCGTTTCTCTTTCTTTGTTTCTTTCAACCCTCTTTCCTGATCAATTCCTTATAGATCCCCCCTCAACTCATGCTTTTTCCATGATTCAAACGTACACAACCCCAAGTTGGGTCAGGTTCCAACGAAAAGGTTTATTTACTTGGCATTAGCATCCTTAACTTGTGCTTTTGGCATAATCTGAGGTGAACATGTCGCAAATGGGGACCAGAGCCAACCTTCTTCCACAAAGATCAGTTTGGTGAAAAATAAAGGTCAGTTTTAATAATCTCAAATCATTTTGCTCAAGAGGGCTTAATTTCATTCACGTATTTTCATTTAGTCTTAAAAATTGGCAATCATGAACAGGCTACGATCCTTCCTAATTGTCTATTTACATACAACTTACTTTTTAGCGGACTAACCAGGCACGTTCTAGCTCGTACAAATAGTGGACTATTCACATCTTTCTCACACTCATGACATCTTCGTTACTTAACTCTCCAGATTAATCAACACCTACTTCCTACTTTCGAAATTTTCAACTTAGGGTCATGTTGTGGTGTTCTCTATTTCATGCTTAGAGCCACACATTATCATTACAGCTATCTTGCTCATTTTCATATTACATCAGATATCACTTTATCCTTCATGCTCAGAGTTAACTCTGTTACATAGGCGATATAGATAGGCTAGTTAACATAAAAATATCAGTCTCTTGGAAAAAATACATAGGCAAAAAACCCAAAAGAGGATCGTGAATTGGGCTACTCAGAGTTTCAACCCTAGCACTCACTTTCCCTTTACTTACCCCACCCCCACAAAGATATGCAGTTGTTCCCCAATGCATAAAAAAACATGCAATATAGGAGTGGTTAAATGGTGAAGCAAAACCTGGGGCCAAGGCTCCGACATCACAAGTTTTTGGGTCGGTTCCCTAAACCCACGCCTCGTAGGCTGGACACCCTCAATAGTGTCCCATCAGCATCAACCCTATCGTATTGCTCCCGTCTCCCCATCTCTGGGCTAGATTGGCCCCAGGCGCTGACTCTAGCAACCACTGATTCGACGCACGCCTCTTCATAACGCAAGCGAGGCTCTCCTCGTACCTCCATCTATCGATGCTCCTTCTTCCGTGCTCAGCCTCTCCGTCCTCTCGACCTTTTTGCCTCTTGGCATCTCTTGAGGGCAAGGTGGTGGATAACTCTCAGAAGTGGCGAACAGGCCTCCACACTGTTCCTCAGCAGGTTCTGCAAAGGGCCTCAGACAGCAGGCACCCTAAGCCTCATAGATCATATCAATGTCCGCTCGTCCTCCTTTCAATTCAACCAGCAACCTGAGGGTCGACACGTCTAAGCTGAGGGGCAAGGAAGGCTATCACCCGCAACTTAAAGCGTCCAAGCACTGAGATGAACCTCAGCGATCTCGCCTCTGTGTGCTGACCATTTTAACGCTCCAAGCGCATCCTTTGCCCATCAGCAAAATATTCTGCATCCAAGCTGGATTGGACGCGAGTCTAGACTCTTTGCATCTAGTTTTCTGGAACCCTAGAAGTGGGACTAAGAGCGGGGAAAGGGTCTGAGCGAAGGATGATAAGTGGGCAGTGATACCACCACCTAACTACCACCACTACCCGGATAACTCGGTCCGTGGTAGTGTAAGTTGGTTTCACGAAGGAGCTTGCGAGCCGTTAGCATGTTGCACACCGTATCATCCAAATTTTCAACAAGTTGATGCAAGTCTTGACAAGGCCTTCTGCCTGGAGCAAAACTCCTTCGGACTCATCCTTAGGGTCGATATCATCATGCCCAGCGGAGTCTTCACCTGATCATTGTGTAGATGGGTCCATCTCTGCCGACCGCATAAGGAAAATTAGCATGCCCGGTAAGGGTAAGTAGTTGTGACCTGAAAGCCCGCCCGTGCATACCGCCTCAGAAGCAGCGAAGTCCACTTCAAGCCCGTCTATCATCGCCGCCATCAGAATCTATTCTCGATCCCATTTGACAATATATAGGCGCCGTGAGAAAGGGCAGTGGGGAAATGCCTTCCTTCGGCGGCTACCCATATCGCCCACTCTTCCATCAATAGACAAGTCAGGTCCATCCAGCTCTTGGTGTCTCCTCTTCAGTGATGGCTCACGCAAGAATTGGCATTTTCCAATTTTTCCCACAGGTATCTACTCGGAGGTGAGCGGGGTCCTGTGTCGCATCAACATCCTCTCGTACATATACCGCGATGCTGGTATTGAGATATCCACCTATATGCCGCTTCATTGACATGCTCAAGTGGGGCCTGTTTTGCGGGGGCGCCCGTCTATCTATATTTGATCGGAGAGTAGCCCATAAGACGCGTAGTAACTCTCAACCATCTCCCCTCCCCGCAAGGCATTACCGGGCGCCAAAATTTGATACGCTCAATTAACTGCTGTTCCTCATAAGGAAGTAAAGCTTTCCTATCATAAATAACCCAACTAATGAGGTTGGGATCGTTCCCCGAGAAAAAATAGTTCATACTTAACTTAATTTTGATTAACTATTATTTAGTCAATTATTTTCTAGAAACCAAAGAAAATAAAATGGTGGGTTTTTATTTCTAATTAATGAAATAACTACCAATTAAAGTAAACAACTCACAAATTCAAATCTTGGAGTTTTAATCAATTAATAAAGTAACTAGGGTTTTAAATGTTCCCCAAGGTTCCTAACTTGTAGTTCTAACTATAAAAATTCTTTCCTAGTATCCTTGCATGAAAGTGATAGTTATGTATTTCTAAGACTTGGTCCGACCTCTAGAAAATTTCACTCCTTACCTTGGTCGGCTACATGTGTTTCCTATACGAACGCCTTACTTTATCTCATATTAAGGCATTGGTATTTCCGATATTTGACTAGTTATTCCCTCTTACCAACGAACACTAATTATTAGATATGTATAACACTAAATCTAGTTGATAATTCTTTTCCTATTATCTACCTCCTTGGTCCGGCAAGTAGCTTAATGCGTGTTCTCTAACGTTGGCATCCGTTAAAAGACCTTCAAACTAAAGAATTAGCATACATGCAAGACTATTCTAGAATTGGTTATTTTAGTTAGGTTTCACCTCATTTTCACCCATGGTTCCCACAACCCTAGTTTAGTGAGTTTAGTTACCCATAGTCATAATCACAATATTTCAATAGTATGTAATAATTCATGCACTTACTTCAATAGAAGGAATAAAATCCAGAAAGTTCAACTTGATTACAACACACTCACCAACAATTACTTCAAAGGAAAAGTGTCTCATTACTGAAATTAATCTAGACTAAAGATTCTTCAAAAGTCTAACAATCAAAAAGTCCTAACTATCAAATAGGCTACTAACAAAGAGTCTAACTAACATAGAGTCTAACCAAAAAACAGGTTTTTCCAACTATTTTTATAAAAAACAAAAACCTAATAAAAGAAGGACTCTAATTGCTGAAAATATGTCTAAAAGCGTCCTAGTGGACGGACCTCGTGACGGGCCATAGTGGTCACGACGGGCCACCATGGCCTCTGTCATCCTATACTTTACAAATCCTTTTGTTGCTTTCTTAATTACCCTGAACGAACTGGTATGAAGGATCGTTCCAAGAACGATGGTCTGTAGAGGGTCTCCGTTCCATAACAATTAAACTTCTTGGAATTTTGGTACTCGACAACTTCGTTTGGGGGGGGGGGATATCTCACGAAAAAATTTTTGAAAAACCAGAATAACAGACTGCCAGGTGGACTATTACGTCTTTCATACAACTTCGTAATCCCACACTTAGGTATGACTTCCCCATCTTCCTTCATCAGCTTCACGACGATGCCACCTACGGACCATCACAAGCTCGACGGACCGTCCCAAGCCCTGTAGATGGTAAATTTTCTGCATTTCTTGCTCAAAAATTTCCACGTTCATCTTTAGACAGATTTCCTTTATATAAAGAGAAACTTACATAAAAATCAATACAAAAAGGCTTTTGGACACACACTAAACTTAGGGAAAAATCATTAAAAATACCGTGAAACCACAATATATCACCCATGTGCCTTACTATGATACAATAATGTTAATGTGTTAACCTCACATGTGCGAATTGTAACGAAAGTACAATACTCATGTAATTCCTATTGGGATAAGATGAAATATATAAAGGATATACCTGATGACCTAAACTAAGGTATGATGATCAATACAGGCTTAAAAGACATTTCAAAAAGGTAATATAGCTTAGCATCGAGTGAACTAAAGTGAAGAGTGTTCATTTCCACATAGGGAAGTTAGGATCACTGATGTACTCATGAGCTTGGAGACTATAATGCATGTAGCATAAAGAGGGTCCTAACTATATTTCCTATTTTATTAACTTTATTGCCCCTATAGGAATACTATATAGTGTATCCATATAGATGATATGTTCATGCTTTGGTACTACCTTAGCAAGTAGTGCGCCTTCTTTCGGTGTAAAGTTTCATTGACATCGGATTCCACATTAGTTCATGTAGTTTATGTCATTTAAGACAAGATGTTCCCAAAAGGTAAAATGAAATAATGAAGTGAACTCTAACTAAGATGATCCAAGGGGTTTGACTTATTCTAGGTACATTGGACTAGTTAGTCGTGAAGGAAGTCTTAGAATAATGTTCTTTTATACTTATATGCTTATAAATGTAAATAATATGTATATGTTGATCTTATATGTTGAAGACACTATGTGATGTTGGTTTCATCTTTGAACATGTGGTTGGTCTCTATTGCTAAAGTATGATGATGTTTATTCTTACTGGCATATTATGTGAAGTTGGTTGCTTATGGTTCTTATTGGGTTTACTTAGTTGGGTGAGGTTATGGAGCCTTACTTAGTCATTGCAGTAGTGGACTTAGTAGGGGTTCATGAGTAAGGGTCTTGCATTGGTTATGATGTTTTGAACTCTTATGCATGCTTATTGATATTTTAAATAGATGATAGAGTTGTCTTGATTACGTGCTCAATTATGTTGATATGCATTTTGACTTGACTAGATTTGATATGTTGATCTTGTGATGTACATTGTTTGACTTAATGAAGTTATTCTATGGACTTGTATTGGTTCTTGAATGTGCATTTGGCTTTTCAAAAGTAAATTAGCATGCTTTAATTAAATGTTCCTTTTTAGCATGATTTCTATGTTGTATGTTCATATGATTTCATACTTAGTACAGGTGATGTTCTAACCCCATTTCTCACCTTTTCCCAACATTTTAGGTTCCATTCATTGAAGGGTTTGTGACGACTTTTGAAGAAGACTTGGATCCTCATCCTCCATGTTGGGTAGGTTCTCAAGACTTCGAGGACAATGCCACTTTCTAGTATTAGATCTTGATTAGTCTTAAAGACACTTTTTTCATTCTCTTTCCTATGAGTACTATGATTGTATATCTTATATGTGTCTGTTATTGTATTGATATATGGAGCCTGCCCCGATCGTTAATACTCTTTTTAGATGTTATGATATAGACATCGACATCCCTTTTAAGACTATGTTATGTACTTTATATATTATATAATTCTTTTGTGTGTGTTGTGTGGTGTTGCCATAAGAATGAAGACTGTGCAATATTCTTGTAACGAAAGGTCTATATAGACTCGATATGAATTATCAATGTATAAGGGATAGTCTAAGTAAACCCATGAAGTAGTGTAGATGAAAGTTAAAATTTTTTGTCATTTTTTAAACCTATTTGAGGATGACAACGCCGGTTACGTCTAGGGGTACTTCTCGGATTTGACAAACTTGATATCATAGCATGAGGTTGAATATCCCTAGAAACGATGTCTAATTAAACTACATCTATGTAGAGTCTTATTCATAATTGTGAAGCACGCCATACTTATGAATGAGAGGCTATGTGATGCTTAGAAATTCTAATCTTCTTGTATTCCTACGTCGTGCGTCTGGATTCTTATTAAGTTCTTTCACCTAAACCTTGTACCGTGGTTATATAGATTAATACTCAAAGAGTAGATGCTAGAAGGAACGAGGAAAAAATGGATAATGATGGAAATCAAGACAACCAAGTGCTTCAACATGAACAAATTGTTATTGGTGATCAAGTTTCGAATGCTCCTCCACTGATGTCGTATTATGGCTTGTCTTAAGGCTCGTAAAATTATTTCAAAAGGGTGTTATACCATATTGTAAGAGTCAAAGATTTAGACTCCAAAAATCCTCCCATTGAGTTAGTTCCCGAAGTGAGGAAATTTCCAGAGTTCTTTCCTAATGATATTCCCGGAGTCCCTCCTAAACGGGAAATTGATTTCGGTATTGACTTGCTACAAGATACCAACCCCGTCTTAATTCGTCTTATCGGATGGAATTGACCGAATTGAAAGAGTTGAAGGCTCAACTAAAGAACTTACTACACAAAGGCTTCATTAGACCTAGTAAATCTCCACGGGGTGCTCCGGTATTATTTGTGAAGAAGAAGGATGGGTCCCTTAGAACGTGAATTGATTATTGCCAACTCTAACCACACTATTAACAACAAGTATCCTTTACCTCAGATTGACGACTTGTTTGATCAATTCCAAGGGGCAAGTTACTTTTCTAAGATTGATTTGAGATCAGGGTATCACCAACTTAGGGTAATACACCAAAAACGGCATTTCGGACTAGATAAGGTAACTATGAGTTCTTAGATGTCCTTTGGTCTCACTAATGCCCCGGCGATGTTTATGGACCTCATAAATAGGGTGTTTCAAATTTTCCTAGATTCATTTGTCATTTTCTTCATTGATGACATCTTGGTATATTCGTAGAATGAGGGTGATCATATGGACAATTTAAGAGTGGTGTTACAAGTACTTAAGGAGAATAAACTATTTGCCAAGTATAGCAACTGTGAGTTTTTGTTGAGGTCGGTGGCATTTCTCGATCATATCATCTTTAGTGAGGGAGTTGAGTTTGATCCAAGGAAAAAAGAAGCGGTCAACAATTATCCAAGTCTATTGACTCCAATTGACATTAGAAGCTTCTTAGATATAGCGGGTTATTAGAGGAGGTTTGTCGGTTTTGCGTCCCTTGCATCTCCCTTGACTACTTTGACCCAAAATAGTGTGAAATTTGAATGGTCAGAAGCATGTGAAAGAAACTTCCAAATCTTAAAAGAGAGTCTTACATCTGCTCCGATTTTGACTACAAGAGGGTACCAAGGGCTTCGTTGTATATTATGATGCATCCAGAGTGGGATTAAGGTGTGTCCTTATGCATCATGGAAAAACAGTAGCTTATGCTTCTAGAAAACTTAAGGTGCATGAGATGAATTAAACAACTCATGATCTTGAGTTAGAGGTAGTGGTATTTTACTTGAAAATATGGAGGCATTATTTGTATGGTTTCCATGTTGATGTGTATACGAACCACAAAAGCCTCTTATATGTGTTTACTCAAAAAGATTTGAATCTCCGTCAAAGAAGGTGGTTGAATTGTTGAATGATTATGACATCAGTGTTCTCTTCCACCACGACAAGGCCAATGTGGTTGTGAATGCTCTAAGTCGTATTACCATGGGTAGTGTGTCTCATGTATATGAAGCCAAGAAAGACCTAGTGAAAGATGTGTATAGGTTGGCTATATTGGATGTTAGATTGGAAGATTTTCCCGATGGTAATTTTATGGTTCATCATAACTCTGAATCGTCTTTGGTGGTTTTGGTGAAGTCCAAACAACACCTTTATCAACCATTGATGGAGTTAAAGGAGTTTGTTCTTGGTAAGCTTAATTAGTCATTCTCCTTAAGAGGGATGGTGTCTTTAGGTATCAAGGAAGATTGGGTGTTCCCAATGTTGATGACTTGAGAAAGCCGATTCTCGAGGAAGCTCATGGGTCCAGTTATTCCATCCATCTGGGTTCTACAAAGATGTATCATGACCATAGAGAAATGTTTTGGTGTAAATGCTATAATGGGACACAACAGAATTTGTTGCAAAATATCCAAATTGCCAACAAGTGAAAGTCGAACACCAAAAGTCGGGTGGTTTACTTTAAGAAATCCAAGTTTCCACTTGGTAGTGGGAAAATATCAATATGGATTTCATTGTAGGTTTGCCTCGAACATAAAAGAAACATCAGTCCATATTTATTGTTGTGGATAGTTGACCAAATCCGCTCATTTTATTCCCGTCAAATCACTTACTCAGCGGAGGATTAAGAAAGGATCTTATAGATGATTCATTGTTTGTGGCCATGGTATTATCCGTTATCCATCATATAAAATAGGGGTGCCGAGTCACATATCAGGTTTTTTTTTTGGAGGTCATTCCAAGAAGGATGGTTAACAAGTGACGCTAAGAAAACTTTTCACCCCCCAAATGGATTTCAAGCGGAAGCGTACTATTTACAACCCTTTTAAGGATTCTTAGAGCTTGTCATAATGAACTTCAAGAGGAAGTTGGGATAATCACCTTGCAGTTGGTTGAGTTTACTAAATAATAGTTACATTCATCTAATTTAGACTCCTTTGAAGCCTTATAATTGAAGGTATAGTTGGTATCCACTTGGATGTTTTTTGAAGTGGGTGAGTCTTCAATCCTGGGTTCCAAATTGATTGTAAGACTTTGGGAGAAAGGAGAAAAGTCATAGGACAAGGCATCTCTTGAATAAAGCTATAGCTGGCAAAAAAAAGTCTTATGGACCAAAGGAGAAGAGGAAGTAGAGATGAAGAGGTGATAAAATGTATACTAAAAATTGCACCTAAAAAGGGGGTTGGTGATGGCGTGGTGGTGATATTTGGCAAGAAAGGAAAGTGGAGTCATCGTTATGTGGGTCCTTATGAAATTGTGCAAAGGGGTGGCCAAATTGCATATAGTTGAAGTGACCTAGTGAATTGGATTTGGTTCATCCAGTGTTTAATGTCTCCATGCTTACGAAGTGTATCGGTGATCCCGGGTCCATTCTTCCTATGAGGGTCTATGTGTTCAAGAAAACCTCACATGAGGAGGTTTCAGTTTAAATCTTTGATAGAAAAGTAAAGAGGTTAAGGAACAAAGAGGTGGCTTACGTAAAGGTGTTATGGAAGAACCATCTAGTTGAGGGTGCAACATGGGAGGCCGAGGCCTAAATAAAGTCCCATTACCCTCATCTATTTGATAACTAAGGTAAGGTATTCCTATTTATAGTGAAAATAATGAGTTCATTTGAATTTTCCTTGATTTTTGTTAAAATATTGAAATATATGTTGTGTTATAGTGTATTATAGTTATTTGTGCTTATTAAATGAATGATTTTAAAGAAATGCTCTTTTACTTGATATGAACTTACGTGGTGCATCTTGGTATCTCATGTCTGCATGAGTTGTATTGAGCATGATGATATGTGTTGAAGAAAGCTTTGACATGAGTGAATAAGCATGTAATGAATGTGGAACTCTTATGAGTTGAAAATGATGTGTTGATTTACATAAGTGTAAAATGTCATGTGGTTACGTTGATTTGAATTATAACTCATGTTTTGATATGTTGTTATTGGTTGTGGTGCTAGTCTTGAGTCTATTTCTTCCTTTTATAAAATTTATGTCATTCGTGGACGAATGTATAATGTAATACTCCGGAATTCTAAAGCCCAATCAAGAGCCTAAAATGAGAGTCTAAAAATTGTAACACTGTTTTAAGGTTAAATATAATACATATAAGTCATTTAGGATGTTTTAGAATCAAAACGTCAATGAGCGTCCATGACGTCCGAAAACTAATTTAAGAGGTGCTAGCATGCCTTAGTCTATTTTACAAGGTTTCAAGAGTCGAAAATTGGTGAAATTTGTTGAAAATGTGTCTAACACGTATAAGAGTTTGTTTAGAGTTGAAGAGTCCGGGTGCGACTCCCCAAAGACAAAACAAAGGGTACTTGAGGAGGACCCTTCTTGTTAGGCTAAAAGATGTCAAAAGATAGTAGCCATCGACGAGTTGTAGGTGACGAGGCGTGGTCCAATCGATGGAGCTTCAATTGGAACCATCGATGGTCAGTTATCCAAATTTTTGAATAGTTAATTTGGCAAGTCTTTGACCAAAATGACCGATGTGCAGCACAGGGGGGTTAGCGTAAACTGACCTACGGCTCGTAGGTCGGTGTCTTGTAGGCCAGGTCTGTGGTTTTACTGTTCTATTTTCATTGTTTCATTTAATTATTTAAGTGGTTAGTTAGTTAATTAAGGGTCAGGGGAGGTTCAATTAGTTAATTAAGGACCTCTATGTAAAGACCTAACCTAATTAAACTAAACCCAACACTCATAATTCCCAAAACCCAATTGCTCTTCCTCGTCTTCTTTGTATCTCCCAAGAAACTCCATATTAGACCAAGAAAAGGAGGTTCTAGGTCAGCATAAGATTCTTTTCTCCATCATATTCGCAATAAAAAGGTATGTGATTCCATAACCTTTGGGATTCGTTCCCAAAGGGGTCGCCCTATAAACTTGATTTCAAAGGAGAGTTTAGTGGATTTTCTTCTATTACGAATTGACTTTTAAACATACTTTGTTATGATTTCTTTTAGAAATTGGGAGTAGATATGATATATTGGTAATTCGATTATGGTAGAGTTCTTGATGAATTGACCTAGGTTGTGAACTTTATCATGAATTTTATCTGAGTCTGTAACCCTAACCTATGAACTACTAAGGAATTGTCGTGTAGTGATTCAATTGACTTCACTATTGTGTAAATTACTATTGTGTGCTACACCACTTGTTGGATTGAATTGGATGGTTGATGATAAAACCTTAAATGATGGTTTGTGAAGGAGATTGGGGTAAGTGTTGTAATCTCAATCCTTTACTTCAAATATGATTAATTGTGTTTAGTGATGAAGTTATATTGAACATTGATAGGGTTGATATGATGTTGATTGAAATTTCTTGATTTATGGTTTAGGAGATTATGCTTAAGATGTGATGATATAAGGTTGATTAAGAAGTACTTATGTGCCTTACTATGATACATTGATGTTAATGTGCTAACCTCACATGTGTGAATTGTAATGAAAGGACAATACTCATGCAATTCCTATTTAGCTATGATGATGACTTTATAAGGCATAGACCCTATGACCTAAACTAAGTATGATGAAATAATAACATGATTAGGACATTTCAAAAAGGGACGTAGCTTAGCCACCTTGTGAACTAGAGTGAGCGAGTGTCCTTTCCCTATAGGAAGGTTTAGGAGTAGAATGTACTCATGATATTGGAGAGATTATAATGCATTGGTTAGCATAAAAAAGGGTCCCAATTACATCTCAGTTACTAAGACTATGTTTCCCCAATAGAAATACTAGAAAGGGACCACGTGGATGTATGATCTGAATCTTTATCCTAATACTTGTTCAAATAGTCCTCCTTTCTTTCGATGTAAGGTTCCAGTTGATACTAGAATTTAATTCAGACAGGTGTTCATGTCGGTTAGGCAAAGTGTTACCAAAAGGTATAACATGAAGTTAATGAATGAACTCTAACTCAGATGACTAAGGGGTTTGCCTTAGTCTAGGTTAGGGGTTATGGGCGCTAACCTATACATTGCAATATTAGCCTTGAGGGGAAGTCTTAGAGGATGTTTTATATACTTTATTCTTAATAAATGTAAATGATATGCATATGTGATTCATATATTGTTGACACCCTATGTGATGTTGGTTCACTATGAACATTGTGGTTGGTCTCTTTGTAATGTATGATTGATGTTTCTCTTTAATGGCATTTAATATTAAGCTTGGCATTGCTGATGGTTATTATTCGGTGTAATTGGTTGGGGAGGTTATTGGTCTTACTTTGTCATTGCACAGCGAACTTAAGTAATGGGGGGGGGGGGGTTTCATGATTAAGGGACTTGCTTTGGTTATGATATTATGAACTCTTACACATGATTGTTGATATTATAACTTGATGTTAGAGTTGTCTTGATTATGTGCTCAATTATGTTGATATGCATATTGACTTGACTATATTTGAGATTGTTGGCATTGAGATGTACATGGTCTTGACATAATGAATATGTGCTATGAACTTGTAATTTTTCTTGAATGTGCATTAGGCTTTTCAAATGTAAATTAGTAGTTAATTGGAAATGGTCCCTTTTTAGCATGATTATATGGCGTATGGCATATGATTCCACTTGACAAGTGATTGTAATAACACCCCTATTTATCCTTTTCTCCAACATTTAGGTTTTGGTCGTTTGAGGGTAGTGATGACTTTTGAAGAAGAAGTATCCTCAGTTTCCAAGTGGGTAGGGTCCTCACCAATTCGAGGATAATGCCACTTTCTTAGCATTGGAGGTTTATTAATCATAAAGACACTTTGTAATTTCTTTCATTTGAGTATTAGATTGTATAGCCCAATATATGATGGCTGTTATTGTATTGTTGTATGAGATATGCCAAATTTATATCTTGTTTGATGGTTATGATATGAGACATCCATTTTCAGGGACTATGGTATTGATGTTATACAATATGGTTTTATTAAAAGTCTTTTGAAGCTATGAATCTTTTTCTTATCGAAGAAAGGGCCTATGTATACTCGATATGATAGATGATGGGTACGGAGGTCTAAGTAAACCTCATGAAGTCTAGTGTAGATTGAAGTTTTAAACTTTCCGCTTTTAACCTTTGATGTAATGATGAATGCCAAAAGAGGCTAGTTTAAGTACTCTTAAGCCGAAGATGCCAATTACATCTGGTGGGTACTTCCCGGGTGTAACATAAAAAAACAAAACAACCCTTTTAAATGTTTTCCCATCGGATGTAACAGCATAGTATAGGCTACTAAATAGTCATATCTTTTTATATAGAAATTGGATTGACACGAATGGGATATATTGATAACGTACATTCAATTACATTAATTGGATGGAGTGGTTATTGTCTAACATAACTCTAATATTATAAGAGTATCGGTCGTTTTTTAAAGTTGACCAAGCCAGAATCTTACATCAAAAACTTAACTGAAATTTCAAGAACACTTATCAAGAGAACTCATTACAACCACTAAATCCTAAATATTAAACAATGAAATTATGATGAAATAAAGTATGATTGAGTTGGGTGAACAAACCTGAAAAAACTAGGAAAGCTTCAACCTTTTAGGATTAAACCCAGGAGAAAACTCTGCAATAGGCTCAAAAGGACGTCGGCCGAATACCTTTATCCTTCCTCTTATTCTCCTTTTGTTCTTATGGTTTTTATGAAACTTCAAATAAAAACCCTAGGGGTATATTAGGATAATGAAAATGAAACATATAGTAACTATACCCTAAAATATTACTAAAAAAAAACGAATATCTGTTGGGTAAGGAAAAACACAAGAATACCCCTCCCTAATTTCGGACGGGACAATTCACTTAATTGGACATCCTAACTCAAAAAGGTCATATCTAACTCATCAAAACTCGAAAATTATCAAACTCGGCGGCGATGGAAAAATAATTCAAAGATCTTTATATGGTATATTTTAGAAACCTAGCTGATTATGTGCTTAGAGTTATGGTTGTTTGAAGTTGACTTGAAACTCATACTTAACTCTTCAAATTTCATACTTGTATATCAAATGTAGTTCTTTTTGGAACTCTTTGTGCACATCAGTTATTTTTTTTTTTTTTTTTTTTAACTGACCTTAATACTTAAGAATTTTTTAGTTCCTTGGTAAAATCTAACTCCCTACGGTGAACGATTCGAGTCTTAGTTAAAAAAAATTCTAGGGTATTACAAAGTGCATTGGTACTTGTCTTTTTTTGTAATTTGGCTCTCAAAAATACTTTTTTTAAAAATATTAGTCAAGCATGGTATTCTTATAAGAAATGCATTTTAAATGAATTCGTCAAATACAAATTATTATTTTTTAAAAATCACTTTTCTAATTTTATTTTTTTTAAAAAAACATTTAAAATAAAAAGTTTTAACTACAATATCAAATTTGCTCTTAACTTCTATTATGGTCATGCACCACACCTTGGGTATTATGAGTGCTCTACACAGACGACCTAAGTCTTTCATAAATGGCGACAAACACCTTTTTACTCTCATAGGTGATTCTTTCAAATTTATATCAAATAGACCACCTTAAGGCTATTAGAATCATTAAAAATCAAAATAAGCTCAACCTGATAAAATACAGCCTCACGTTTTTGTGATAGAAACACAGATATATTTTAGGAATTTACATGCTCCACACACTATTGCCTAAATCAACTGGCCTTACCCAACACTCTCAATTTTTAAAGAATTACTTTCCATCAAGGCCTTGGTCATAGCCTGGTTCAAGGATCCGCCAAATTATTAAACCTTACATTACTTCCAAGGAAATAACACCAGTATCAAAATTGTTAATGGCCACCAACAACCATGTTTGATGAGATATATAATTTTTTCCATTCGACACACTATAAAAAGAAATCTTATGTGGCACCTCTCTATGGCCATCATTCAATTTTTCTTTTTTCTCATTTTGAAAAAAAAAATCTTCCTTTATAAAAGAAAAATCTGATAAATATATTAGTGACAATTATGTTCTTTTTAATACTTATAACTAAAGCACATAAATATTAGAAATTACAAGGGGGGAGAAAATAAATATGATACTGATAAATTATATGATGGAGCATGTCACGAGGTTTTCTTAATTCAAAATAGTTAGCTTAATCATAATTTTTTTGAAAAAATGTAAAAGTTATCAACAACTAGATGACCTGTTCATGGTAAACAAGAATAATAAAGAATTCTGAACATTGAAATTTCACTAATTATAATTACATAGTCTCATAGTAATGGTCATAATAATTTCATTTAAACATTGAAATGATTTAAAACATTTTGTGCATTGGAAAAATATAAAACTCTTGACCTAAAATTTGTATATGTAATGGACTAATTTTTAATCCACTCGTACTTAAAAGATATGGTAGTATTACCTTGTTTGCCATTGTGAGCACACAGGTAATGTAGTTTTTGGGGGAAGAAAAAAAAAAAAATCTCAGGTGGTGTGATGAAAAATCATAAATTGATTTTTATGTTAGTTAAAATTGAAATTATAGTATTAATATGTTACAAAAGGAACGGGTATCAACAATGAATTAATGTTTCTATATACCCGAAATTAACATCTAAAGTCAGATTTTTGAACGTTTGAAATTTTCCATTATTTACAATTACACTAGTCTCTAGTAAAATGGTCATAATGATAAACTTTAAACATGAAATGATACAAAAATGGTCTCATTAAAAGCACAATTCATTGACCATACATTTTACAAATGTCTAGATCATTTGATGCATTACGTACTAAAAGATATGGTAGTAGTAGTATATATGTTTGCCTCTCTAGAGAGGCACAAATTGAAGCATTTGTAGTTTTTGACTCCAAAATATTTTGGGTTGTTTGTGATTGATTAATAAAGAGGGTGTTAGTTCGAATAGATTAATTTTCTAGGTATTCATAAGTCAAATGAGGTTTTTTATACTCAAAATTAAAATCCTCTAAAGCCAAATTATTAAGTATAAATTTCACTATTACAATTACACTAAATCTATAGTAAAGTGGTCCATAAAATTTAATTAAAAAATTAAATGATTTCAAAATGGTTCACTTGAAAGAAAAAACTACTTGGACCAACAATTTATCGTAATGATCATTAATTCATTACGTACTAAAAAATATGCTAGTATACATTGTTTGTCTTCTTGTGAGGCACACATTGATTGCATATAGTTTTTTGACTAAAATTATTTGTGGGTGTTTTGATGATTTATTAAATTATGTTTGTTAGTTTGAATGGATAAATTATAGGTATTAATAAGTTCATATAAGGTATGAACCGTAAAATATAAATTTTCTATACTCAAAATTAACACCTAAACCCTAAATTAAGAATGTTCAAAATTTGATTTATTTACAATACACTAGTTTGCTTACCGTAAAATGGTCATAAATGATTAACTTCAAACCTTTTAATTGTGATAAAAGTAGTTGAATTTGACAAAGAAAAACATGGACCTAGAATTTTCATAGTCAGGACTTAACCTCTTCCATTAGTTTTATTAAAAGATATGGTGGTCTAGATTGTTTGCATTCCAGAGACCGATCTGGCAATGTTTTTTTTTATGAACTTTTTGTGGGTGTTTGTGATGGTTTGATAAATTATTTTTGTTAGTTCAGAATGGATATTTATTTGGTAGGGATCTAAGTTAAAATGGGTTACGGCCCGGAAATAGGAATTTTTCTATACCGAAAATTGACATTTAAATAAGCAAAACAAAATTATGAACGTTTGAAATGGTTATGTAGTTTTACCGCTTCCACACCAACTCTAGTTATTAAAATGTCATTATTGATAATTTACTTTAAACTTTAAATGATACAAAAATCGGGATAATTTGAAAGCAAAACTCTTTTTGACCTACAATTTTTACTTTTCTATGGTATCTTATTCATTACTTACTAAAAAATGTAAGTACATTGTTTTCTTTCTTGTGAGGCACACACGATTCCCCCCCCGCATAACGTTTTTTTTATCAAAATTATTTGAGAGTGTTGGTGATGGTTTAATAAATAATGTGTTTTAGTTCCAATGGATATGCATAGTTAACGATAAGTTCAAATAAGGTATGGACCGAGAAATAGTTGGGATTTCTATAGCCTGATGAAACAGTTAAAAGGTCACAAATATGAACGTTCGAAATTTCAATTATTTACAATTACACTTGTCTCTAATAAAATTGTCAAATGAATTAAACTTTAATATGCAAATAATACAAAATTTGTGGCATTCGATAGAAAACTCATTGACCTACAATTTACATTTGTCATGTGGTACCTAATTAATTACGTACTAAAATATATGGTAGTATATATTATTTGTCGTCTACATAGGCATGCATTGATTGTCTGTAGTTTCTTGATGAAACGTTTTTGTGCGTGTTTGTGATGAATTAATAAATTATGTGTGTTATTTGTAATGGATAATTATAAGTATCAATGAGTTCGAATGAGATATGAGCCATGCAATAATGTTTTTTTATACCCGAAATTAACATCTAAAGTCAAAATTTTGAACGTTCAAAAGTTCACTGATTTACAATTACACTAGTCGCTAGCAGAATTGTCATAATTATTTACTTTTAACATTAAATGATACAAAATTTGTGGCATTTGAAAGAAAATTCATTGACCTAAAATTTTCCTATGTCATGGATCACCTAATAAATTTCGTTCCAAAATTATGAGCTTTTGAATTTCACTTATTTACAATTACAGTTGTCTCTAGTAAAATGGTCATAATAATTTACTCTAAACATTGAATAATACAAAATTGGTGGTATTTTAAAAAAAATCATTGACCTACATTTTCATATGTCATGCTCACCTAATTAATTATATGTACTTAAAGATATGGTAGTATACATTGTTTGCCTTCTTTTGAGGCACATATTTATTGCATGTAGTTTTTTGACCAAAATTTTTTTTGCATGTTTATGATGATTTAATAAATTGTGTGTTGGTACGAATGGATAATTATAGGTATTAATAAGTTTGAATGAGGTACGGACCTTAAATGAACTTTTTGTATACCCGAAAATAACATCTATAGCTAACATTATCGACGTTTAAAATTTCACTTATTTATAATTACACTACTCTCTAGTAAAATGACCGTAATGAATTATTTTGAATATTTAATCATACAAAATCGGTGGCATTTGAAAGAAAACTTATTGACCTACAATTTTATTATGTAATGGCTCACCTAGTTCATTTCTTACTAAAAGATATGTTAGTATACATCATTTGCTTCTAGAGAGGCACACATTGATTGCATAGAAGTTTTTGACTAAACTTTTATTGTGGGAGTTTATGATGACTTAATAAATATGGGTATTTGAATAAATTTAATGGAAGCGCACATTAATAGTTCGAATAGTTATGCCGCCCGTCCAAAGAGAAGATATTGATATAAGCAAAAAAATTATCATCTAAAGCCAAAATTATATACGTTTAAATATTTCAACTTAATTACCATTACACTAGTCTCTGTAAAAAGGTAATAATGATTACTCTAAAAAATTAAATATGATTAAAAGGGGTAGTCTTTGAGGAAAATTGTAGGAAAATCTTACTGACCTTCACTATTTTTCATATGTCATTGACTATTAATTCATTACTTACTAAAAGATATGGTAGTATACAATATTTTCCTTCTAGAGACACATATTGATAACATCGTTTTTGACAAAATGTTGTGGCGTTTTTGACTAAAGGTATACATTATGGTGTTGCTTCTAATGAATAAATATAGGTATTTATAAGTTTAAATAAGTCATGGATCGAGAAATAGAATTTTTGTACACCCAAAATTATGAACGTTCTAAATTTCACTTATTTACAATGTGGCTAGTCTCTATTTGAAAGATGTCATAATGAACTTAAACAGTAAATGATAAATTTTTGTGGCAGTTGAAATGAAAACGCATTGAAGATTAATTTGTAAGACGTGACTCAACTTAATCATTACGTACTAAAAGACATGGTAGTATATATTGTTTGCATTCTCAGAGAGGGCACTATTGATTGCAGTAGTTTTGGCCAATTTTTGTTGTGATGGTTTGTATCGTGAATTAAAAACGTATGTGTCTGAGTTGAATGGGATATCGATAGGTATTAATAAATTCTAATGAGGTATTGATCGTGAAATAATATTTTATATACTCGAAATTAACATCAAAAGTTAAAATTATGAACGTTTGAAATTTCACTTATTTAGAATTATACTAGTCTCTAGTAAAATGGTCATCATGATTTACTTAAAACATTAAATTGTGCGAAATTGTTGGCATCAAATAAAAATCATTGACCTACAATTTTCATATTACATAGCTAACCTAAATATGTTCTAAAAGATATTGTAGTGTACATTGTTTGCCTTCTAGAGAGACTCACATTGATTACATACATAGTTTTTGCACCAAAATTTTTTGTAGGTGCTTGTGATGATTTAATAAATTATGTATGTCAGTTCGAATGGATGATTCTAGGTATTAATAAGTTTTAAAGTTTTCTATACACGACATATGTAACATCTAAACAAAATTATGAAAGTTTAAAATTTCCACTTATTTACCAATTACGTAGTTCTATAGAAAATTGTGTATTAATGATCTCTTTAACATTAAAGATACAAAATGGTGGTATTTAAAAAGAAACTCATGAACTACATACGTTTCTATATTTAGGGGCTCAATTAATCATGACGTACTAAAAGGTATGGTAATATACTTGTTGCCTCTAGAGAGACACCATATGATTGCATGTTGATTTTTGAAAAACAAAATATTTTGTGGATGGTTGGCTGTGAATTAAATAAATTAGGTTTTATTAATTCGATAGGATAAATATGGGATAATAAGTTCAAAGTAAGATTGGATGTGTGAAAATCATTTTCTACACTGTCGTAAACTTAAATCAAAAGTAAAACTTATGGAACGTGTCGAAATTCACTTATTACAAGTTGCCGAGCTATTCTCTTAGTAAAACGGTTCATAAGATTTACTTTTAAACATAAATGTACCAAATTACTTGGAATTTTAAAAGAAAATACTTATTTGACCTACAATCGTTCATATTTATGGCTGATCTAATCAATTCTTACTAAGAACATATTGTAGTGACACTATTGCCTTCTAGCAGCGACTCGATATGGAGTACAATAGTTTTTCACCAAACTATTGTGTGGTGTGTGGGATGATTTAATTAATGATGAGTAGTAGTTTGGAACGGGTTAAAATATAGATATATATAAGTTAAATGATGCATGAACCAAGGAAAAATAGAGTTTTTCTATACTCGAAAGAACCTCAATGCAGCAAAATGAGAATGTTCAAACTTCACTTATTCACAATTCACTATTCTTCGGTAAAACAGTCATACTGAATGACGTGTAAATATGAAGATACAAATTTTGTGGCATGGGCATTTAAAAGAAAGCTCATGACCTACCTTTTTCATATGTCACGGCTCACCAAATCTTACGTTTACTAAAAGATATGATAGTATACGTGTTAACCTATCCACAGGCACACATGATTGCGTATATTTTTCTGAACATTTGTTTTGTGGGTGGTTCGTGAGAACTTAATAAATTATTGGTAGTTATAATGATAATTATGGGCATTAGGGAGAAGTTCAAATCATTGGTATGAGGACGGTTAAAATAATATTTTTATTACAAGAAAATGATATTTAAAAGAAAAAAGTATGAACGTTTTTACATTTACAATTAATAGTCGCTAGTGAAATTGGCATAGGAGTTACTTCTGTAAATTACTTACAAAAATTGGTGTGGGGTGATAGAAAACTCAGCTGGCTGCAATTTTCAATGTCATGGCGTACTCTAATTCATTTTACGTACTCAAATATTTATGGTAAGATACATATTTGTCCTCTAGAGAAGACAAATGATGGCATGTAACTTTTTGAGAAAATCTTTTGTGCAGATTTGTGTATGATTAATAACATTATGTCTGACGGGGTTAGATTGAATGGCTAATTCAAGAACTAATAAGTGTAAATGAGGTATGAAAACGTGAAATATGTGTTTTCGATACCCAAATTTAACAGATAAACGTGAAACTTATGAACGTTAAAATTTCACTTCTTACGATGACATGGTAATCTTTCTAATGGTCAAGTGATTTTTGAACATCAAAGGATAGGGACCACAATTTCATATCTCATGGATAACCTAAATAATGACGTACTAAATGATATCATAGTGTACAGTTTGCTTTTGGTGGTACACCTTGATTGATTGTATAACGTTTGATGGACTAAAAAATTTTCGTGAGTGTTTGGTGATGATTTAATATATAATGGTGTGATTCGATATGAGTAAGTATAGGTATTAATACGTTCTAAATGAGGGATGGACCGTGAGATGAAGTATAATTTTTCATGTAGAAAGTGATATATGAGCTTAAATAAGAACGTTTGGAAAGTTAACTATTTAGCAATCACAGCTAGTCTTCTTTTTTATCGTAAAGCTTTCATAATATTTTATATTTCAACATAAAGAACCAAAATTGTAGATTAAAAGAAATATCAGGACCTCATTTTTCCAATCATGGATACCTTATATTATGTATGAAAAAAGGGTAGTATACATGGTTGCCATTCGAGCGGAGGCAAATATTGATTGAATATAGCTTTTTTGACCAAATGTTTTTGTGGTTGCTTGTGATGATTTAATTAATAATGTGTGTTAATTCGAATGGATAATTGCAGGTATTAATATGTTCAAATGAGGTATAGACCCTGAAATAGAGTTTTTATATAACAAATCAACATCTAAAGTCAAAATTATGAACGTTCTAGATTTTACATATTTACAATTACACTAGCCTCTAATAAAATGGTCATAATGATTTGCTTTAAACACTAAATGATTAAAAATTGGTGGCACTTGAAAGAAAACACATTGATCTATATTTTTCATATATCATAGATCACCTAATCCATTACATATCAAAAGATATTGTAGTATACATTGTTTGCCTTCTAGAGAGGGACTAGATTACATGTAGTTTCTTATCAAAATTATTTGTGGGTGTTTGTGATGATTTAATAAATTGTGTGTGTTAGTTCGAATTAATAATTATAGGTATTAATAAGTTCAAATGAAGTATGGACCATGAAATAGAGTTTTTCCATACCATCAATTATCATCCAAAGCCAAAATTATGAACGTTTGAAATTTCACTTATTTACAATTATATTAGTATCTACTAAAATGGTCATAATAATTTACTATAAACATTATATGATACAAAATTGGTGGCATTTGAATGAAAACTCTTTGACCTATTATTTTTATATGCAATGACTCATCAAATTTATTACATACTAAATTATATGGTAGTATACATTGTATGCCTTCTTGTGAGACACACATTCATTGATATAGTTTTTTGACCGAAATTTTTAGATGGTGTTAGTGATGATCTAATAAATAATGTGTTAGTTCGAAAGGATAATCATAGGTAATAATAAGTTAAAATAATGTATGAACCGTTAAATAGAGTTTTTCTATACCCAAAATTAACACCTAAAGCAAAAATTATGAATGTTCGAAATTTCTCTTGTTTACATTTACTGTATTACGTATTAAAAAATATGGTATTGTTTGACTTCTAGAGAGAAACACATTGATTGCATGTAGTTTTTTTACCAAAATTTTTTGTGGGTGTTTGTGATGATTTAGTAAATTATGTGTTAGTTCGAATGGATAATTATAGACATTAATTAGTTTAAATGAGGTATAAACCGTAAAATAAAGTTTTTCTATAGCCAAAATTAACATCAAAAGTTATAATTATGAGCGTTTGAAATTCCACTTATTTACAATTACAATAGTCTCTGTATTATATTCATTTTGATTTTCTTTAAACATTAAATGTACCAAATTGATGGAATTTTAAATAAAAGTCATTGAGCAACAATTTTCATTGTTTGCCTTCTAGAGAGACATACATTAATTGCGTATTGTTTTTAATCAAATTTTTTATGGGTGTTTGTGATGTTTTAATAAATCGTGTGTGTTAGTTGAATGGATAATTATATGTATTAATATGTTCTAATGAGGTGTGAACCGTGAATTAGTGTTTTTATATAGTAGAAATTAACATCTAAAGCTACAATTACATTGGTACTCTTTATGTAGAGCAATCTTACTTTAGCACGTAGACACCCATTCGAGTATGATTAAAAGTTGGGTACGTGGAGATCTATATCTATCTATCACTAAATAAATTTATGTAACTTGTACGATAAACTGATCATTCTAAAAAAATTTGACGTCACAGTCTTTAAATTAGCTATAACATAATAATGCACGTCTTTTTAACAGAAATGTAATGACTCATAACGTCATTTATAGCATGTGTACATGCATCCACTATAAATTCCTTCTCGCAACTTTATATTGTGATTTTTGACTTGCGGGCATGGATGGCATGATCCCTGAGGTTATGGATATACGTTTTGAGGAAGAACATCTAATTATAGGACTTAAAATTTTCAAATTTGATGGAGGTCAATATTTTAGATTAGCAAACATGAAATTGAGTTTTTACACTTTCATTAGGACATGAGGGTTATTTTTGAATGAATTAGTAGCAATCACAAGCTAAGGAACAATCATTAGATCTTTATTGATAGTTAGTCTCGAATTAGCTACTCTCTTTAGCTAATTTCATCTTAAAAAAACTATTAGATATTTATTTATCTCACTTTACGATCTTTCGAATAAATAAAAAAACTCACATTTGCATTATTTGAGGATGGAAAAGATAATCAATTCCATTCTATCGAACTTAACATAAAGAATATCAAGCATCTTTACATAAGTTTAAACTAATTCTTTTTAATCTTCGAAAGCCTACAGGGTTAATTGATCATTAGAACCTTCACATAAAAGGGAACCTGAGAATATGATATAATAATATTGGTTAAATACCCCTAAATATTCTACCTTTGGATAAGTGTTAGGAGGATATAAAAGAGTTGTAAATATTATCTCGATAGGGAGGGCCCTTTTGTTAGAAGAGCATTTGGTTTGAATAAAAGTGATAATAACTTAAGTAAAACTAAAAGCAATTAGGAGAATCTATTAGATTCTAAAGGTTATCTTGTCACTTTAATTTTCTTTCTATTTTTTCATTAAGTAATTTTTTTAAACAGATGAAATCTATTACATGGGTGATAATGAACGGAAAAACAACGTCTCTCGAAAAAAAATTACATCCCAACGATAAAAATATAATTTTCCCTCGAATTTGTTTCTCGTCCTAAATGCAAAAACCACCTCTATAAAAAATTATGCATACGCTAGAGGAGGTAGATGTTGAGTGCTGGATTGAATCCCTTGAGGAGCTGGTTTTTTGAGTTGCTCAATCTCCCTTTGCGTTGCTTGAGCATGCTCCAACTAGGAGTCAAGTTTGTGCACCTTGGCCTTTTCAACTTCATGTGCTTGTTCTTGTTCGAGATTAATTTATCTTTATATCTTTATTTTTCTTCTTCAAAACTTCCATTATCATTTTTATTTTTTCAGTTTTGTCATTGGCATTCTTATATTCACCTCGAATATGATTGATGAATCCCTAAACATCAGTTTCATTGAGTACAACATTTTCATTGTTTTTCTTCAATATAGACTAAAACGACATGACTTCTTTCTATGTGTTTTGCAAATGCAAAAATGAGAAATGTACTGTATAATCTCTGAATCCTAGATATTTCCTATTATTTGGATTTTTTAATTTTTGATCAAATTTAATCTTTAGGTTGCTTGAAGAGAAAAGAAAATTATTTAAGCTCATGTATACCTGTTCAATTAATTTATGTTTGCGTACCGGGATAATGTATTTCGTAAAACAATTCTATTTACCTGATGTATATTAGTCTATTTTAGTAAATAATATAGACTTACTCATCTAATAATCATCAGGTTTTAGGTGAAAGAACAACTTAGATATTATCAATGATTTACACATCAAATTTTTGACGGTTGCAACAATATAGATATTATACTTGCTTTTTCTCATTTGATAAAAAATTATACATCGTATTTTTTATTGTGATAAGCATAGAAAGAAAGAACTCTTAAATACATATAAAAAAATATTTTAAGGAATCCACAAAATAAATCCTGTGAATAAATCATGTCCTCTATTATGTTAAAAACTCTATGTAAGGAATCAAAGAACATATCGGTTGGTTTATTATTTAGGAATATGTTGCTTCCCTACACAGAGCTTCTCACATAATAGAGAACATGATGTCCTTAAAATTCTCATCTTTTATGTCTTTTTTTCACTTCTTTTTGCATTTGAGAGCTATTTCTTACCAAAATTATCATAATAACATATACAATATATGTAAAAAAAAAATTGAATGTGTAAGGATCGCAAACATGTAAATTTATATAAAGGGTAATGAAAATGAGACATGACTGCACATGTTCATCTCTCTCTCTCTCTCTCTCTCTCTCTCTATATATATATAATATATACTGTATATATATATATATAATATATATAGGACCCATAACTTAATGTTTATAGAAATTGGATTATATTATTGTATATATCCATATTTTTGAATATATTCTATTTAAGTGAGCTGGAAAATAGTTATAATTTGTTTCTTTCAATTTGAAAACAACACTTAAAAGTTCAAATTCTCACGATGAAATACTTTTTTTCAAATAAAGTAAAATTTATTTGTAAAATGTGCAGCATATTTTTATGTCAAATAAGATAATTAGAATTGACAATTATTCCACACTATTAACTTTTGTGTTTTTTTATGTCAACAAAAAAGAACACAATAGAATCACCTATACACAAAAAAAGTCCTTTGAATTTTGAGTATATCCTACCGATTGAAACTTGTAGAACTCTTTCATCAAAAATTTCTGTTCAGGTCACCTTAAATTTTGTCTACTTATATTAAATACAATTTAACTTTCAGCATATCAAGAGATTTTTTCATGTCCTATCCGGAACGTTAATTATATAATCCATAAATCATTTTTCAAATATCTCAAATAATCTGTTGACTGATATAAAAATTATGATAAAATATCGATATTATTATTAATTTAACAAATTGTAATATTTAAGGTGGACAAACAAAAATGAATATTGTTATGTAAAAAATATAAATTGAGCCCACAAAAAAACAAAATAAACATTAGAGAGGAGAATAAACAAGCAACACAAGCTGACATACACCTTTACTACATAGTATTAGCGTATATATATCATTGTATGAAATCTCAAAGGTACTCACAGATGGGCCCTCAAGCAGTACATACAAGAGAGTTGTTGGCTTTTGTGGATTGTTTCTCAGTATTATATTCCAGATTAATTCTACAAATTTTCGAGAAAAATTTGGCGCAACATTAAAGAAAGCCATGTATAGAAAGATTAGAAAATGCAATTGAGGGATGAAAAAAATAAGGAACGAAAGAGTGCTTTTTACATTTACTTTAGGTTTTGATTGGAGTAAAAACTAAAATTAAAATCTATCAACTAACCCAAATTTACTAACATATAATTTCAGGCATATATCATTGTAATTAATAATGTTAAATAATGTTATATCCACAATCATTTAATTGTTTAAATTCCAAATCTATCAATTTCAAAAAACCTACAAAATCCTAATATTAGCAAGAAAGTCATTATCATAAAAAATATGTAAATAAATTGTTACTCCCCTTTGCCCACATTCAGTAAATTATTGATTCAAATCTCTTCCTCTTAAAAATTTTATTAAATCACATTTTAATTTAGCAACAAAATCAGTATCATCAAATATATAAATAATGATTAGTCCACTAGTAATATTCAGTAAATTGTGACATTGTCACTTGTCAATCTCTCATCTAATCTAAAAATTCACTAGAATCATATTCTTATTAGCCATGAAAATCAATATCATAAAATGGTAAAAATCATGAGTCCCTCTATTCACATTCAGTAATTTATTGAGATTTCAACATCTATCACTCTGAAAATTTATTAGAATCATCTTCTTTAATTAGCAAGAAAATTAGTACATTAAAAATATGTAATAGAAGATTGTTACTCCCTTTAGTCCATTAGTCCAATTTAGTTAATTGATTGAGATTTCGAATCTAGCACGCTAAAAATCTATTAGAATCATCTTCTTAAGAGCAAGAAAATCAGTATCTTAAATATGTTAAATAAATGATTCCTCTCTAGGCAAGATTCAGTAATTGGTGTTTTTAAATCAACGCTTAAAATCTCTTAGAATCATAATTCTTATTTACAAAAAATTGGTCGTCAATAAAAATTTCTAATAAAATTATTAGTCCCTTTAGTCAACCTTTAAAAATGTTGTGATTTTTCAAAGCTATCAGTCTTAAAATCTATTAGAATCATATTCTTATTACTACGAAAATCGGTATCATAAAATATGTAATAGATTATTAGTCCCTCTAGTTAACATTCGTACAGTGTTGAGATTTTTTTAATAGTCTTAACTAAGTGAGTATTTAATTTAAGAGAATTTTGTGAGACCTTTTTGGCAATAGTTACCTTGCCTCTATGATGTTCTTAGCTACTTCAATTTTCTATGGCACAGTACTGGAAATAATAAAAGGATATAGTGAAAAGATTATTTAATGTGTCATAATAAAATACTTTTCTTAATTGGTGTGTCATTTCTTGTAACTAGGATTGTTCATACTTATGGTTAACAACCAAATAATACTGCAATCTGAACCAAATCAATAAAAAACTGTTGGTTTAGTATGGTTAGGTTTGGTTTTAAAATTTTGAAAATCAATACTATTTGGATTGGTTTTGATTTTAGTAAAAACCAACCGCAAAAACAATCAAATCGAACCGCTAAATTAGATATATAAATTTATAATTATTTATATATTAATTCATATTAACTTAGAATATTTTGTTAAATTTTAATTAACTTTAGTCTTTAACTTACCATTTTCTCAAGCCCAACGCTTTAGCCCAAGTATAACAATCTCAAATCCAAGTTCATCAAAATCCATTTTAGTCATTACCTACTATAATTCACATATAATAGTCACACTTTCTTTTAAATGAATCACTTTGTTCATGTAATGATAACTTTAGTATTGCTTAATTGCTTGACTGAATTGACATTAACTTTTTTGTAGATTGTTCATGTACTTGGTGTTTGTGTCTATCGAGATACATATGTGCTCAATAAAATTATCACTTTCAAACCGAATCATAAGAAAAAATGAACCAAAAAATGATTATTTTTTTCATTTGGTTTGGTTTGGTTTTACAAAATAAAAAAACCGACTAGATTCATGATTTGGTTTTACTTTTAATCGATCCAAATCGAACCAAGAACACCCTTACCTGTAACAATTAGGCACATTATTAACTTTTGCCCGGTCAATCTTTGAATACCTTAAAATTATTTTCTTATCTCTATATACATTAATATGTTAACGATCCAATTTCGTACTTTGCAGACTATAATTTTAATCTTGATAGTTTAAATTATTTTGACTTACTTTTAATAGTGATAGGACTATTTGATTGGTTTGTATTGATTAAATTACATAATATCTATCTTTTTAGGAAAAACATTGTATGTAATTGTAAGTAAACATAATGTGATATATTTTTTTTACATAATGATAGTGCATCAAATTAAATTTAGAGCTAATTAATTTGTAATAAGTTTTTAATTTTTTTAACTAAATAATTTACTAGCAAGACATAGATAAACTTATAAGAACAAGAGGTTGTAACAATATTTTTAAATATAAATATGATGCTGTCATACTCAAATATCCGTCATGTCATAGATACAATTCCACAGCTTTAAGTGCTTATGCAACTGAGTAGCATTTCACCATTGACAAATCTATCACTAAATAATTTGATGTAACTGATACAATAAACATATAATTCTAAAATTTATAGACATCATAGTCTTTAAATATACTATGACATATTAATGCGCGCCTTCTTAATAGAAATATAATGACCCATATGGTACTTTAAAATATGTGGATATCTATCCCCTATAAGACCCTTCTCGCAACTTTATACTGTGATTTTTGACTTGTGGATATGGATGGTATGATTCCTGAGTTGATGAATATACGTTTCGATGAAGAATATCTAATTCTAGAACTTAAGAATTACAAATTTAATGAAGGTCAATATTTTGAATTAGCGAACTTGGGATTGTTCTTTACCCTTCCATTAGGACAGGAGGATTATTTATGAATTAATTAGTAGAAGTCCCAATGTAAGGAATAACTATTACTTCTTTATTAATCTCACTTATCAATCTTTCAAATAAATAAACAGACTCACATATGCATTATTTCTGGATTAAAAAAAATCAAAACTCTATCAAAATTAACATAACGAAAATGAAGTATCTCTACAAAAGCTTAAAATATATATTTTTTAATCTTAAAAAAACTAGAGTAGTAATTGTTTTTTCGAACCGTCACATAAATAGGGACAATGAAGATATAGATTTAATAAGATTGATTAAAATACCCATGCATCTTAAAATAGTTCATACATTTAGTAGTCCATATATTTGGGATAATTTTTTGGAGGACATAAAAAGAAGATGCAAATATGAGCATGTATAGAAGGACAAATATTCTTTAGAATCAAAGTTCAATAAATAAATTTAAGGCGAAATGGTATGGTGGACCCTTGTACTTGTATCAGTTTGTATTCAAAACCCTTCTACTTAGCTATTTGTCATCTGAACCCTTAGACTCAATAAAACACAATATATCGAACCCTTCTGAACCATTGACCACACTTATGTGGCTTTAAGATGGATGCGTTAGCAAAAGTTTGTGATTTCACACTCCTTAAGGCAAGTAAGTACTATATTTTAAGTTAAAATATTAATAACAAAAATAAAATAATACAAAAATCAATATAATCTATTAAATGAGGACCATGGGAGCTGATGTGGCACCTCTCTATGGTCGCCAGGGCAATTTTTTTTTTCCTTCTCTTTTTAATTTTTTTTATTTCTTTCATGAAATAAGTTCTTTATTAATTAAAAGATTTCATTCAGATTTATTATTCTCATAATACCTAATAAGTTACAACAAACCTCCATCTATTTACATTCCTACTTAAATAATATGTCCCGCACAACTTTTTTTTAATTATTCTTATGAAGTTATTAACACAAACTATAAATAACACTATCTCTGTGCAATGATCAGCTGATTTTCCTCATTCTTTCTTTATATATAGTTTTTTCCTCTTTTACATTTTTTTTTCTTCATCTTTTTCATCCATGCATGTACTTAAATAGTTCACCATATGATTCTTTCATATTTATAAGAATCATAGATAGATCTTCAAGATTCATCAAATTGATGTTTGCATTAGTTTGGTACAATTTTATGAAAATGAAGAGGAATCATAATTCTTTCAAGATTCCAATAAGTACGATGGTATATTAGTAAAAAAGTTGAATGAAATGATTTCCAAATATTTTTGAAGATTAATTCATCATGTATTGTTTTGATTATATCATTTTTTTTTATTAGATATACATTTTCCATGTTATTCAACAAAAATAAATTTAATCTACTAATCACACATTAGAAAGCCTCAATTAAATTATTTCTGATTTTACTTTGCTCTTTTTCTTCATTATTATTATTATTATTATTATGATTATTATACATTATTTTATCATTATTAATTATTTTATTATATAGTATTATTATTCTTATTATAATTTTTTGAATGAACGAAGATGAAAGGTTTATAGTTTTTATTTTTTTCATTGTTCGTCATGTCTAATGAATATTTCAATTTTTGTTACATTGAAAAAATATAATATGCACATGATACATTTTCTATAGCCGTGCATATTGATACCCCTAAAAATATAATGATATGGTTTATCATCTTAAAAAATAGTCTAGACTAAACAAAAAATAATTAATCAGTTTTTATACTTTAAAAAACTTTAATGAATAAAATAAATTATTAAATGAAACGACGGAAGAACAATTTCTCTTTAGTCATATTCTTATATTACAACTAAAAATGTAATTTATTAACTTCTCTTATCTTGAAAAATGAGATATATAAATCAGAAACGTTGATTTTTCATATTTATCTGCTCTTTTTTGACCTTTTTTTCTATTTAAATTAATTGAGTTTTGTAAGTAGTTTACTCAATTAATTACAAATAATTTTTTAATCTAATAACATGTACACAAAAACTTTTCACATACTACTTTATTGGAAAGTACTAATAACCATTCATACTACATCGTTCTAATTTCCAATCCTAATAAATTAATTTTCCACTTTTCTTTCTTTTTGTTTTTTTACCTTCAACCTGATTATAATTTCATAATAACCACTTTTTAAAAATATTTTAAATTATTTTCTCTTATTATTACTTACAACCAATATATCTAGTCCATTAATATAGAATGTTAGAATAAATAAGATGATGTGGTACATTTTCTATCACATCCGATCTACATTATCTTTTCTCTAATTATTTAGACATGTTTTTTTTTTCTTCACATGTGATATTTGTAAAATATATTTTCAAATTTTCCTCTTCAAAAATAGTACTTAATATAATATTCTGCCCTAATTGACATTTTCTTTTAATTGTAACTTTATTTTTAAATAGTAATTATAATATTTCATGACTTCAAAATACATTTCTTATGCTATTGCATATTGATGCCCCTAAAAAATATAGGATGTAGTTTTATCATATTAAAAATAGTCTAGACTAAACAAAAAATAAATTAAATCATTTGTTTTAGGTACTTTTAAAAATTTAATGAATAAATAAATTATTTAATGAAAAGAATGAAGAAAAATTTTTCCCCTTTAGTCCCTTAATTATGTTAAAAACTAAAGTGTAATTTATTTTAACTTCTCTTAAGTATTGAAATGAGATACATAAAAAAAACGTGAGGTGGACCTTTAATCTGCTCTTTTTTGACTTTTTTCTTATTTAAATTATTGATTTTTTTGTAAATAATTTCCAATTAATTAAAATATTTTTATTATACCAGGGAACATTTACAACAAATACTTTGTATCACATACTACTTGAGTAGGAGTAAATAATAAAGCATCCATAACTCAACAATCTTTCTAATTTCCTCCTAATAGATTAATTTTCCTCCACTTTTTTTTTTGTTTTTTCCTTTTTTTTGTTTTACCTCTTTCCGGAATTATAATTTTCAGAATAACAGTTTTTAAAAAAATATTTTAAGTTACTTTCTCTTTATTATTTAGTTACAACCAATTATATCATTTACATATCAAGTTAGAATGTTTAGAAATAACTAAGATGGGGGTGGTTATATTTCTATCACCCTCCGTCAAGTTAAGCTTTCTCTAATTAGTTAGCATGTTTTTTATGTTTCTTCACCAATGTGATATTGTAAAATATATGTTTAAATTTCCGTCTTCCCATTCACGTATATTATTTTCCCGCATATGATATTTTTTTTTTTATATATATGTAACTTTTATTTTTAATCTGTTAATACGATATTCTGACTTCAAAACCTTTCATGTGGATAACCTCCTAGAGTAATTATGTGAAGTTATATATTTTTCTTATCTTACTTAGAGTTGCTACAAGTAACAATTTTAAAGAGATTTTCTATAGATTTTTTTGTATTTTTATTTGTAATTTTTTAATTTTGTTTATATTATATTTTACTCAGTGGTTTATTACCATTGTTTTCTATATTAAATTATGGGTTATCAATTTATTTAGAGTAACTTGTTTCATTAATATTTTTTTTTTTGAACACTGTATAATGTACTCTCTCCTAAAATATATTTGATTTACTACCGACCGCATAAACAAAAGAACATTTTCATGAAATTAGTTTTCTTTCTTTCATATTCTAAAGATAACAGACCAAATAGATTATATGGAATCAACTATATTTTAAAATAACTAAAACTCATCGATAAGAAACAACAATGTGAAAAATTAAGTTATTGGGTTCAATGATATAATATTTTGACTCAAAATATTTACAAAAAAAAATTATTCCTAAATCTATGAGGTCCGCGCGAAGCGCGGATATTTAACTAGTTAAAAAATAGATAAAACCATATCTTCTTCAAACAACCTCTTTCACATATTCCACCTTCAACACCACTATTTCCATGCCCAATGCCTTTCTTTTTTGTCTTTCTATACCCTTTTTATCAGATCCTTTCGCATTGAAACCTTCTGACGCATTGATTCGCCTCTAAGATAGAGGTCGATATAGTGGTGCTCCTTCGAGAAAGTGCGGTCTGCGATGGCTAGGTTGAGGATCTAGTTACTACATTGAAGAGATTTTCGGCAGATCTGGTTGGTGTGGAGATTGATGGATGACGACGGCAGTGGTATAAAATGGTGTGGCAGCTACGTGCAAATCTGGTGGCGACGGCTAGATCTGGTGGTGTGGTGGAGGCACCTTCCAATATTTTTTTTTTCTTTAACTCTAATTGGGGTCCGTCATTTAGTTTTTTTCTTCACAATTTCTACAAAGTTGTAGGTAATAAATTTTGAATAATTTGATGTGTAAAAAAGTATGTTAATCAATATTTGATATATTGAGATATTTTAATGGTGAGCCAAATTTTGCATTCATGGATAAAGAGGTTTATTGAAGTTCCAGTGTGACAAATTTGTAACAAAAAATTATAACTTAAATTTATGAATGATGAAAACATAACAATAATGGTATTTTGTGATATAGGAAGTGGTTATAAGGTGAAGATGATGATTGTTGGTAGATGTCCTACTTTACAAATGAGGCATGGTTAAGAATAAATGAAGAGGAAAGAGTGACAATAATTTTTTTCTTTACAAATAAAATAATTAATATATGTCATTTAACTTTTGCATGGATGATGACGTTTCGCTTTTGTTGAGCGTGAATGTGCACACACGCCAGGGTGTTAAATGTTGAGTTTCGTTGATCAAGGGCTTCAGTTATGACATAGTTATGTAGAAGGGTTCAGAATACAAACTGATATAAGTACAGATGTCAACCAAACTATTCCGCCTAATGTTAAAACTAAAAGCATTTAAGGAGAATCTATTACATACTAAAATTTATTTTCCCACTCTTTAATTATTAAATATTTTTTCAATAAGTAATTTTTCTTTAAATTAATGTGAATCTATTACATGTTCATTACTAAACAAAAAAAACAACTTCTATACTAGAAAAAAATGAAATCCCAACAAGAAAAATATATTTTCCCTCTAATTTGTTCTCTTCTTTTAATGTCGACCACCACGTATAAATTTTTTGCATACACTAGAGGAGGTAGAGGTTGAGCGCTTGATTTAATCCCTCGAGGAGCTGAATTTTAAGCTGCTCAATCTCCTTTTGTGTTGCTTGATCATGCTCCAACTGGGTCTCAAGTTTCTGCACCTTGGCCTTTTTAACTTCATGTGCTTGTTCATCTTTGAGATGTGCTATCTTTCTATCTTCAATTTTCTTCTTCAAATATTATGTTTTCTTCTCAATGTCCAATCATCATTTTTTTGTTTACTTTTCACCGAAGCTGACTTTCCTTATTTCCTCCTCGAGTATGATTGATATATCCCTCAACATCAATTTAGCTAAGTATTGTTAAATTAGGTCTTACGCCTAACTCACACCCAAAAAGCTAGCTCAAAGGGAGGAGGATTTCCCAAGCCATATAAAGAGTCCACCCATCTCATTAACCACATATGTGAGACTTTTTTCAATCTTTAACACCCATCTCATGCCTAGTGCTTCACATCTTGTGCGTGGGAAATTTCAATTTTGAGGGTCCTAATATCAAGTGAGACGGGTTCCATTAGGCCCCGAGCCTACACCCTACGCGGGACTGGAACTCGAAGACCATTGTTGGACCTCAAGAGAACCCTTGGACTTGCTTACTTAACTCAGAATTCATCTTAAACAAAATAACATTGGAAAAAGAAGTCTACTCTACTGGCATAAATATATGGCTGAGGCCTTAGTCTCAACAAGTAATAATAAAATCTAAACTAGGATACTAGCGTCTACGAAGCCTCTAAACTGACTGGACAGGGATGTTGGGGAAGACCCCACAACATCCTAAAATTAAACTACTACTACTAAAGGAAATGGATGCCTTCCAGAATGCAAGAAGGCACACCATTGACTCTGGAGCTCGATCTGGATCAACGAAATGCCGCATGCTGATCCTGGTTACCTGCGTCTGGATCATAAAATGATGCAGACCAACTGGCATCTGTACATTGAATGTACGAGTATGCGAGTTGGAAAGATAAATAAAACTTAGGTTTGAAAGGCAGTAAGAATGAATACTTACCTTGTCTCTCTTACTAACTAACTACCTGATCTACTAACTCTTGTCAATATAAAAATTTAAAATAAATGCAATATACATAAAATGCCAAATGGAAACATGCTTAAACCTCCAAGTATATATATCAATTACCACAATACTTTCCTGAGATTTATATATAAAAAATAAGTTGTATAATGGAAATACAAGAGTTTTGTATAAAAAACAATTACTTGAGGGAGATTCGTTGATCGACACCTCACTTAATAGCGACATAATGATACAACCGTCTACCGCATACCTTCCATCCCATCTTAGACCACCCGCCAAAGGTATAAGACCTGAGTGCCTATGGATCCACTAGTAAAACTGTGAAAAAGAATCATCTAAAAGGATGACCCTTTTCTAACCCATGGTGCTACCATGGTTTATTGGGGGCTGTGAGTTATTTGAACTCTCCCCTACATCGGTGCTCAATACTACTCCAAAAAATATACTACTCTTAGGTTTTAAAACTTAGCTTTTTTAAAAGCTATATTGGAAATCATAGTTTCCTCTTTCTTATATTAAAACTAGTGATAGGCTCTGTGAAAGCCTAGTATCGCTTCCTTCTCAAAAGTTTTGAAAAAAAACATTTTTTTGTTTAAATTTTAAGGGACTACTTAGTTCCCTTATACTCTTGAGAAGTGAACTCAACTTAATACTCTTTGCTTTCTTGAACTTTAAATATTAGGGAATACTTAGTTCCCTTATAGTTTTTGAGAAATGAACTCAACTCTTTACTCTTTCTTGACTTGAACTTTAGGTCTTTAAAAGACAGTGAAAACGTTTGTGAAAGACTTTAGAAAACTTGATAACTTTACTTTGACTTGCTTTTTAACTCTTAGACTTGACTCATAACTTTCTTGACTTTGATCTAAACTTTTTTTAAATTGAATTACGGATTCAAGGATCATAATCACATGTTTATGGACGATTTCATGATGCTTAAATATACTCTAGAGTGTTGAAAAAAAACTAGGAATGAAGTGTACATACCTGGAACTAGTACGAAAAATAGTGAAAGAACGGGGTCTCCAGGGGGTCCTTGCGCTTTGAGGCACACGAAGCGCCAAAGCCTAACGGACAGAGGTTGTAACTAGGAGCTCTAAGAGGAGCAGTGCACCAGAGCCTGGCGAACATACTCTGTCCTGAGAGGCTTTGGAAGTGCGGCGTCCCAGCATCCCCCCAACGGGTTTTCCAACTTTCTTCATCGGTTTTGATCTCCAAACCTTCCCAAAATCCCATGGATCCCACTCCAAACACTTAGGATACCTAATTAAACTAATACCCATGATTTATAACCTGAAATATCCCTAACACATGGATTACAACTAAAAATAACAGATCACACAATCCAATCAGGAACGTCAAATTTTCTTATAAAAATTCCAACCTCTAACTGAGTTCAATTCATGGAAGTTACTAATTTTAATGAAATTGTTGTGTGAGTGAAGTAACCCAACACAACGAGCCACATACCTTTAAGGGATCACCCCCTGAAGAAATCCCGAAGCTACACTTGAGTTCTTTGCAATCTTCTTCTTGCCCTTTATGTTTTCTCTTACTACTTTCAAACCCGAGTCTATTTTCTAAGTGCATAAACTGATGAGATCAGTTTAGACCACAACATATTACTCAAAACTATTAATTTATTGACGCATGAAAGACAAACCACCCATACTAAATCCGGTTTAGGAACTTTCACTGCTCAACAACCCATCTTCCGAAGATCAGATGTCACGCATACGACCTCGTAAATTCATAAACTTAGCGTCATTGGGAAGATATTCCAAAGATATTTCCACCCATATAAAAAACTCACCCAAATTATTTTTGAGCTGGAAATTATAGCTTTTTGAAAATGGTCAAAACTCACTTTTGAAATCTAGAAAATTTTTGGATTTCCCTACTTATTCCCAAATTTGATCTTTGTTGTTTTTCTTATCTTAACCTTATCCACTTGGGAACATTTTGCTCGAATGATAATTCTTTCCAAAAATTAAGGATAGAAATATAATTTCAGCACTCAACCACAAAACCAAGTAATAACATGCTTACACATAATCTTATAAAGTGCTAAGAAGAGAGTTTTATACATTGAATCTACATTCTTGTCACACGTCATCTAGAACCCCAGAACGGAGTCGTTTAACCTCTCAGATGGTTGCTGAAAACCCCTCTTATGTCATTCTTACTTTACATAGGTTAATTTTAAACCCAGAGAATTGAACTATTTGTGTGTTCCTGACATACTCATAAAAATATTCTATGAATTTTACGTATTGTTCAACCATCAACAATCTAGACAGTAGGGCTCGCAACTGAAAGAGAGCAGTTAAATTTATTAAGTGTATAATTTCAAAATTGGCCCAATAATAGTAAGAATAAAAAAGGCAAGAAACTCTAGTGGAACTGCCTGTCCACTAGCTCAACTCTAAAACTCAGCAATATATAAAATAGTAGAATCCTTGAATGAATGAGACCCTACAAACTCCGATGAATCCTGAACTATCCCTCCGGATAAATGAACGATTATCTTGTAGCTCTATCGTCTACCTGTGCACTAAAACTAGTAGAGTTGTATAGGGTTAGTACACACTTGTACTAGGTACGGTAATATGAAATCAATCACACACCACAATACATGCATGAGAAAAAATAGCATTTTCGCTACAATTGATTTTTTGGAAGTCCAATTCAGTGGACTTTGCCAAAATGTAGATAGGAAAGTCCTGAGCTTTCCGAATTTGGATTAGGAAAGTCCCGTGGATTTTTTCCTAATTTGGAATAGGAAAGTTATGGGGCCATGGATTACATCATCATCATCATACTTTTCACATTTTAACACAGCACATGACTTTACACAAAGCATATATCAGAACATACCACAAATTTGAATGAAGACTAACTTCTTTATATCATTCATTCATATTCCCATGAAACCTTGGAAATCATGGACTTAGACGTGAAGACAATGCCTAGGAATGAAGGCTCACCAATGGGACCTGCGTGATATAGTGTCTTTCGTTAGCAACATAGAGTCCTGCTCGTTTAGCATACGTACAACGTCTCCATTGTCAGTCATTCATAGGCCATTATAAACAGCCAACTATACCTAGGTTAAATGGACAAGAATGAATCTATGTCATTAATTGAATCTAAAACCAACTGTTTTGATTACCATCCTAACACGCTCGTTATCATTCATTGCCACTTTCAATTTAAAATGTGCACATTTGTGCTGGCCTCATTCTTTCATTGGCGAACTTTAACTTTAACCCGACATAGATCATGTGAGACGATTGAAATCCAGTGTCTCCCCCACCACCGAAAGAGGTGGAAATCAACCCGACCAAATTTACCATAACCTTCTAGCGGTACATGGGAATTTAAAAAGCCCGCCTGATCCCTATATTGATTGTATAGGCTCGTGACCTAGGAGATATAAGAGAACCAATTACCCTAAAGACGGATAGCTCTCATCCATGAGAGTTACCTGACCTCCACCCTGCCCGAAATAAGGTATACCGCTCAAAGC
This sequence comes from Solanum habrochaites, assembly GCA_027704765.1. Classification (NCBI taxonomy): domain Eukaryota; kingdom Viridiplantae; phylum Streptophyta; class Magnoliopsida; order Solanales; family Solanaceae; genus Solanum; species Solanum habrochaites. Next base: position 59,409,721 of record JAKWJA010002489.1, on the reverse strand, counting down.
TACCTATCGGTGCTCAGTATACAATTCCCATTTCATTCATGTCATACTGTCAAATGGAGTTGCTTCTAGTATGAGGACAAGCATATCTCATTATATGATTTTCTCATCTCTCATTAGTATTAGTGTGTTAAGTTCAATACTTCATTAAGAGTTTCATAACATCCTGGTCTCTTAATTATCTTACAATCTCAGAGTGAGTACTTTTAGTAACCTTTCTTAGCTTCATGTTGAGATTTATCTATCATTACATTGCCTCGTAATCATGTCTCACCACATTCCTTATTATTAGTCCTTTTAATTTTTCATATTACTCACCTCTTATACTTTCATGTTCATTTCATCATATGCCAATGCACTTGGCATTAGTGTGTTTCACACCCATGTACTTACCCATTTGGGGTTTTATCATTTCCATTGTTCTTTCAAAATAATTTCATTTTCATTTCATTACAATACTCTTATGTTCACTTATTTTTGACGATGCTAGAACTTATAGTCTAATACCCCAATCCATGGAGCTTCATTTCATAGTTTCGTTAAGTAATTCATACATTCCTACGATTATGTAATAGAGAAGATTCATATCTTATATATATTCCTGATCTTGATTTCAATTTAAGTAGATGGCTCATTCTTGGGATATTTTGTTCACGTATACTTATGTATTCATAGGAGTTAAAGGAACCCCAATTCGAACAACTGGATACCATTTCCATTTTTTCATTCATTGATTTTTATTTTTTAATCTCCATAACTTGGTACTTCATAGATTTGAACCCCAACATTAACATTGTACCTTAATTTCTACTTTGGTTTCCTCTGACATTGGACGAAGGTTATGGGTTCGAATGCCACAACCTCTTTCATTTTATTCTTTAATTTTCTTTAGGGCATTGGGAGGTTGTGGGATTGAACCCCCACAACCTCTTATTTTTGTTTTTAATTTCTCCAGAGGCTGTGAGGTGGTGGTTTGAACCCCCACAGCCTCCTGTTTTAATATATTTACTTATTTAAGTTCATTAGCTAGGCGTTTTGGCAGTGGGTTATGGTATCGAGCCCCCACAACCTCACTTTGTTTTCTCATTTTATTTTATCATTTTCCTTTCCAACCTTGATGTCCTGGGTCGATTCCCCACGCCTTTACATTTCCTTTTCTCTTTTATTTTCGCTTCCTCGAGTCGCTACCTTGAATTTAAGGGTTCGATCCCACTCCTCATCCTCCCTTTATTTTAGATAATTCTTGTTCTTTCTTACTACACCCAACCCAACCAACCCAAGTTCAGTTCCCCCTACCACCCCCTTTTTCTTTTTTTCCTTTCTCGCGAATCTCTAAGTATCCAAAGGGTGAGGTCACAGGTTCGAATCCTGGTGGCCTCCCTCTTTAAATGCATGTAAATTTCCAGTTCCAACCTTTTTCTAGAACAAAATTAATGCACAAATCTGGAAATTTATTCATAATTTTTAGCTTCCTTTTATAAATTTTTTTATGTTTTAGTTTTCTTAGGGCATTTCACCAAGCATTTAGTGCATTGTTAGGTGTAGTTTAATAGTTACATTAGTCAAAAGCGTTTCACTTCATCACTCAAATTTTACTTCACACCCCATATGACCTCACATTGTGTACAACTTTGCACATAAATTCCAAGGATTATATATGCCTTTACCCCTCTCCAAAATTGAAACGACTTTCACTACTGCCACTCATTTGCACACACACACACTCACTTTTTTCCAACATTGAATTTCGAACACAAAGCATTATTCACAAAATTCGAACATCCATACTTAAACATCAACATCACTAAAACCCCTTTCAATCCCTATTTTACCTAGCCAACATGCCCACCTAAAAGTTCAATGGGAGCTAGTTTTAGAGACAAATATGCAAAGGGGGGGAACAATCCAAGTTTTCAGAACGAATATCTCGAATCTTAAGAAGGTCTCTTGGGAAAATGACCAAGAAGGAAAGAACCCATATACCTTAGGAATGTTCAAACGATGATTTTTCTGCCCAAAATACTTCTCGCAAAATTCATCTAAATAGCTACTTAAAACGTCCATACACTCACAAACAACTTCTCTTTCTTTACTTTAATACGATTTGGTTAGCTTTTGTTTTTCTAAAATTTCATGTGTGTTCTTCAAGTGTGAAGACTCTTGATAGATTTCTGTACTTTGTTTGTTTTTGCAGAAACCAACATGAGAGAGATGATGAAACATGCGAAGCTATCGTGAGAGATTAGTCCTTAATAATAGATTTTTGTTTGGGAATTAGTTGTCAATACTAGGACTCCTTATTAATTTAAATAAACACCTGATTTTATTTATCAGCTTAGTGAAAGGACCAATTATTCCCTTCAAAAATCATATTATAAAATTAATTAAACACCAACTTGTCGCTTCCAATGCGGCTCGAACTCGGGTAGAGTGGCCCTTGCGAAATTGACCATTTTTGGTCAACCTGAGCCGAGTTTGTTCTTTACATTAAATTGAATTATTATTAATTAATTCCTAAGGGCATTACTATATTACCCTTCGGTTGTAACACACCATTTTTATTACCCCCCTGGACCCTCGAACAGAAGATTTCTTCTTTTAATTCGGTAAAAACTCTTTTTTTAATCTTCAATTTTCGAGATCCTTAGTTGGTGGGGGTTCCAACCTTTCCCAACTCAATTAACTCCCCAATTAGTTGGCTTTGTTCATAGAAAGGTTTTTTGAGGTCTGGTATACGCTTATCAATCCCAATGTGACCTTGGTCTAATCTCAATATTCTGGACACCTTAAGTATGTTATTTATCCGATTCATTATCCGATTCATTTTTAAGGGTTTTATTACATTTCCCCTTAGTAATATTCCGTCGCCGAATGGCGACACTATTACTACATCATCGTAATGCCAGTAAGATCAAACCTAATCACTTGTTATTGGTTCGACGGGTAAAGCAATAGCAACAAGTAGGGAGGATAAAAACCTAGAACTGAAGAGTAGAAATCTAACATTAAAAGCTAAAAGATTAGGTAGCGGATATCATCCCTCCTAGCCTCCCACGAGCACCCTTAACAGAGATTTCGTGAACAATCCTTCACTGTGGCAATATCCTTGTTCCTACCTCAGCCACTTGACTTATCTGTCTAAGAAATCTCAATAGGTACCAGTCCTCATCAGACACGTCTTCTCACAACAATGTTCCATAGGTAAAATCGATGCTGGAATCAATAGAAATTCTTCAAATATAGAAGAATGAAGAGGGATGGACAAAAGCTAGCTAGCAGAATGCTAACTCTATTCCACCTTAATTACCAACAACACCTGTATGATCATATATTGACCAACATACCTCGACTCAGCTTCCTATTTCTACAAATCTCGTCACCCCCTTTCATAAGGTCAATTTTCAAAAGTACCCTGGTCACACCTCAAAATTCTAAGGGCCTCTTTTTGATTTCTGCATATGACTTCAGTCGTTGTAAGTAGTAGCCAACTGTCCTGTAATCACACTCCTAACCTCTCTACCTAAGGCCTATGAATTATCTATGGACCTTAAATAGATGACTCTCCAACCTCGAATCAACCCAACTAGAGAATCTAATCTACACACTCCTTCTAACCCATACAGTGCTCAAACGGTGACATCCCATGCTGGAGGGGTAGCTATTATTGTACGCTAACTCATCAAAGGCTATGGTCATCCCAGCGACTTCTAGTATCACACACGACCTCAACTTCCTCCAAGGGCATAAATGGTTGCGCTCCTGCTTGCCCATCAGTATGAGGATGAAGGCTGTACTAAGCTTTACCTGTGTGCCCAGCTTGACTATAAAGATTCTAGCAATGGTAAATAAAACTAGCCCTCTATCTGAAAAGATAGACAAAGGAATCCCATGTCCCCACCGGTCATCACCATCATTATAAAAGTCTCACATAATCCTCGGCTCTGTAGGTAGACTTTCACAGGGAATAAAGTGAGCAGTACTTAGTCAATCTGTCGCACAATAAACCCTATGGAGTATGCTCTCCTATTCCTCGCAAGAAACCAACAACGATTCATATTAATGGCTCCCACTTCCAAGTCCGGAACTCTCATAAGCTGAGTCAGACCACCAGGCCTTAAGAGCTCTCCTTAACCTGCTGACATTAGGACCCCTTAGCCACGTATTTCCTGGCAATGTCCTTCTTCAGCCAGTCCATGCCAATAGATCTCCTTAAAATCATGGATCATCTCGGTGGAACTAAGATTTATGGATAACTGGAAACCATGTACTCTGCCATAAACCTGGTCGCAAATCAATCCACACATTATAATAAATCAACCCACAACCTTTCCTTCGTATCTAAGTATGCAATCCCTCAAATGAACGACTCATTCATTTTTAACAACACTGCGCTCCTCTTATTACAATCACAAAGGACAAATGCTAACCGCTCTTAACTTCCACTTTCTCTGATGTCATAATTAAGACTAACTGAAACCCCCCACTAGTATAGTCAACCAATTTGCAACACCCATCTGCCAGTCCTGTGTACCCTCTTTTGCCAACTACTGTTTCTTCTCAACCGGAACGTGGGGTTGTACTCCCAATGATCATCATGCATAAAGAAGCATCCACCCATTAGCCGTCCTCCTGGATGTTAGTGCCCATTCATTGTCATATCCTTCAACAACTCCCATCCATCTCCGTTGAAATGTAGATTCAACTCTCCGTGTGAACATGTACTGGAGACTGTTATGGTTTGGAACCCATACACATGCACTCCATAACCGCTAATGCCCCCACAACCGCTTCAGCGTCCAACACCACACACAGCTGCCACTCCAGGTCAGTGGGGGGGATAATTCTTCTCATGAACCTTGACTGTTTGGAAGCATATACTATCACCTTACTAGCTTGCATAAGGACAACTACCCCAAAACAACCCTAACCTGAATCACAATAAATAGTGTAATTATCACCACGCTGAGGCAGAGTAAGAACCGGGGCTGATGTGAGTATGTCCTTGAGTTCCTAGAAAATTTTATCACAAGACTCCGTCCAGTCAAACTTGGCTTTATTCTTTGTCAAAGCTGTCAGTGGGGCAGCAATCGAAGAAAACCCCTCTACAAACCTGCGGTAGTAACCAACCAACCCCGAGAAACCTACGGATGTCAGTGACAATAAGGTGCTTTGGACAGTTCTTCACAATTTCAGTATTCCTGGGGTCCACCTCTACACCTTGATCGGACACAACATGACCTAGGAAGGTCACTGATCTCAGCCACTATTCACACTTGCTTAATTTGGCATACAACTTCTGTTGTCTAAGTACCTGGAAGGTTAGTCTCAATGTATACTATGACGAAAGAGTCAAGGTATTCACGGAAGACTCTGTTCATGAGATCCATAAATGCAGCAAGTGCATTCATGAGACCAAATGTCATAACGGGAACTCATATTGACCATGCGGGTACGAAAGGCTTCTTTTGGGATTCCCAACCCTAACCCTAAGTTTGTTCGTGAACGCTGAACAAAGATCATTTCGAAAAGAAACTAGACAATTGGAGTTTTTGTCGAACAAGTCATCTATTGTTAGAAAGAAGTGAATACTGTTCTGATAGTGACTTGTTGAGCTGCCGATAATCGCTACACACGATAATCGAGGGTCCCATTTTTCTTCTTACACAAACAAATTGGAGCGCCCCAATGGGATATTCTCGGCTGAATAAAAACCCTTATCAATGAGATCATTTAATTAATCGCATCTTCACTAATGATTCAACAAGCCATTCTATAATGAGGAATTGATATTGGGTTTTATTATCGGGTTTAAGTCGATACGAAGTCAATCTCTCGGAAGGAGAGGGACTCCAGGAATTCTCTAGGAAACCCTCTTGACCCATTCCAGTACCGGCACGAGTCGATGAAGGAATGTCATGATCCAACTCATTAACCACTCACAAAATGCATAGTAACACCTTGGACATCATTTTATTGGTTGGCCTTTAATATTTTATCAAGTGATTTAGACAACCCAATTGAACCCCTCCCAAACTAACTCTTCGCAACAACAGGAATCGAAATCTCACAACTCTGTTACGACAATCCAAGCAAGCATAAAAATTATGAAGCCAGTCCATGCCAAGAATTACATCAAAATCATGCATGGGTAACTCAAAAAAGATTGCACACGTAGTCTTACAACATAAAACTATTGGGAAGTCCATATATACTCTAGCAGTTCTTACATTTTCTCCTAAATGTGTACTAACCACTATAGGATCATGCAAAACATCAAGCAATACCTCAAAAGTAAGAGCAAGCAGAGGAGTTACAATGGAAAGCGCACACCCTGGATCAAGTAAAGCATAAACAGAAGTTGAGAATACTTGCAGCATACCTTTGACCACATCAACGGACTTCTACTGCTCCTCCCTGCCCTTCAGGGCATAGAACCTATTCCTTTAAGGAGGTTCAACTGTTGTTGCACCCTCTGGATTTGGTCTAGGCTGAGCATTACTTACAGCCTGACTTCTGTTCTTTGGACAGTCTCTAACCATGTGCCCACTCTTACCACAACCAAAGAAGGCATTAGCGCCCTGTCTGCACTCTCCACTCTGAGCTCGGACACACTTAGCACAGTTCTTCTTAGGATGTTGCATATAACCTCCATTGCCCCTGTTGGGCTCAGGTCACCTCCTCTAGCTGTTGTACCCCTCTGAGAGTTAGAGTTCCCAGAACTCGGTTGACCCTTCTTGAACCGGGGCTGCTCACGGAAGCCAAAATTAATTCTCGTTGCCATCCATGGATGGGACTTGCCTTATCTTGAGGCCTAGGCCTCTTAACAATCAACGACAGTCCCTCGCTTTGTGCGGCTGTCCTCACCTACTGGACCATGCCATCAACCTACACAGTCAATTATCATGGAGCATCGTAGAATGATACGCCTCCTCAAGTTCCATTGAATTCCTGTGAGGACCTCTTCTCATCCTTGTTGTTCGAAACCAGGGAAGTAGCGTACTTGGATAATTTCAACAAGGTTAAGTACTGTCCTCATTCTTGCTATTTAATACTAAGGAAAATACCTTAATAGCTTAACAAACTTTAGGGAATACTATCTGACTGTTATAGAGCCTTGTTTAACGTTGATGAACTCCCCAACCTTGCCTTCCCTCATCTATCTGGAGTAGAATTTCTCAAGAAATGGTGTCTTGAACAGCTCCCAAGTGACAGGCACTCCACCCAAAACTCGGCTATGTTGCCACATCTTTCACCAAGTCTGTGCAACATCCTTGAGCTAATATGAAGCCAGTTCAGCCTTCTAAGTATGTGTGACCTCATAGCAACCAGAATCTTATGTACCTCATCCACAAACTCGTGAGGATCCTCTGATTTCTTAGACCCTATGTAAACAAGAGGGTTCATCCTCGTGAAGTCTCGTAGCCTGTTAGCCATGCTACGAACCCGTGGGTTCTCTCTAAAAATCATGACGGTTGACTTGGGTAGTCAAAGCCTGAGCCTGCATCAGAATGGCATGTGCCATCTAAGACAAAGATACCCTCACCTCAGCATCAGTCAACCCAGCTGGGTTAACTGGCATGTCCACTCCTTTAGCGGGAGCCTGGGATAAATCCTGATTACCCCCAGCAGATGCTCCTCCTCTCCTCTGACCATCAACTCTCCTAGAAATCATTCTCTAAAAAACAACAAGCATTGATTCTAGACACACTCATAACACCAAAAACACAAACATAAGGAAAAGCACGATAAGATTAGAAGAAAGGAAATTTTCCTAAGCATCATACAGTCTCTAATCAAGGATAGTGGTGCACTTCAATACCATGACTTAGAAACTACTCCATGTAATTGATGTGAACTTATATTCCTTGGAATTTAACCTAGTGCTGTGATACCTACTTTATCACGATCGACATCTAGACCCCAGACGGGACCGGTGTCATTGACCTCTCAGAGGTCGTAGACAAGCCTAGTTACGTCATTCTTACTTTACATAGGTTAATTTTAGCGGAAAATTTGAAACATTTTATTTCTTATTATACTTATTAAAAGATTCTCATAAATACGTAATTGTTCACCATCAACCATCTAACATTAAGGCATTAGCAACTGAAAGAAATAGTTCAATTCTTATTAAGTGTGTAATTGCCAAAATTGCACCAATACATAGACTGAATAAAAACAGGAAAGAAATGCTAGTGGAAAATACCCCACTAGCTCAACCCTAAAAAAAATCTAGGATATAAAACAATAGCATCCTCGAAAGCATGAGGACCTACCAACTCTGGATGAATAATGGACGTCTGGAAAACTGCAATGATGATCCTGAGCTCTATCTCCATCTATTCCTACACTAAAAATAGTAGAGTTTTTGTATAGGGTTAGTACACACTTGTACTAGAATATGGGTATATGCAAGCACACACCCATGGACAACATCATGAGAAAAGAATAGCTCTTTCATAACACATGAGTTCTGGAATCAATTCATGGACTTGACAAATTGAGTTTTTGTATAGGTTCGTACACACGTGTCGAAATTTATAATGGGTATATGCAAGCACAACCACCACGAACATGCAGAAAAATAGCTCTTCTCTAACTACATGATTATGAAGTCCAGGTCACGTGGACTTGCCAAATTGAGATTAGGAAGTTCTCAAAATTTTGATAGAAAGTCAATGACTTTTTCAAAATTTTGATTAGGAAAGTGAAGTGAACTTTCCTTCCTTTTTTGAATAGGAAGTTATGCCATAGATACCATCCATCATAAAACTATGCACATTTGCACCAGCATAACATTTCACCATAGCACATAGAAACAACCACAATATGCATGAAGCACATAACTTTCTTTAATATAATTCATTCAATTCCATGAGACCCTTTGAATCAGGGACTTAACTTAAACATCCAGGAATGAGGGCTCAACAATAGACCCTCGACTAGATATTCTTCATTAGCAAACACAGAGCTTCTTCGTTCATTCATCTAACTTACTTCCATTTTGATTTTATTCATATGACCATTACACAACACCACTATTCTAGGATGTAATTTAAGACTTTCATAGGTTGGTTGTTCAATGACGAATAATGAACTAATGTCATACTTAAATCTAACGCAACCTTTTGATTACCCTATACTAACACTTCGGTCCATTCATTTCATTATTTGCATCATGGAGCTGCCCATCTTTCATTGGGGAACTTTAACTTTTAACCGACATAGAATCATGTGAGCATCATGAAACCCAGTTTTTCTCCCCCACAACGGACATAAGACTCCGCATAAGGTGGATCAAACACCGGCCAAAGTGACCTATACATGCTAAATCGTACATGGAACTTTATCCCTGGGCCTGATCCCCTATATTGGGTTGTATGTTCGAAACTATAAAAGATAAAAGGAGACCCATACTCACTCTCGGCACGCCAGACGCGCATTTCATAAGAGTTTACGTGAACCTCCGCCTTTGCGAAAGAAGGCATTCCCGTTCCATAGCTAGCCTATCGGTGCTTAGTATATTTTCAATTTCATTCAGCTTATATACGTCATGGAAGCTGCTTCGCACATGAGGACATCATATCTCATTAGAGATTTCTTCATCTCATCATTTTATTAAGTGTTGTTACGATCATACTTCATTAGAGTGTTCATATACAAACCGATCTCTTTCATTAATCTACCTTTATAGGTGAGTACGCTTTGGTAACATTTACTACTTAGCTCATTTGAGATTGCTCTCATCATTTAAACAATTAGAACCTCATGTCATGTTGTCCATCTCACACATTCTTTTATCACATTAGGCACCTTTTCTTTTCATCGTTACTCATCTCTTCTATGTGAAATGTTTCATTTCATCATATGCCAAGAGCACTTGCCATTTAGTGCGTTTTCACAACCACCCCTTACTTCCCCCTTCAAAATCTACGGTTCATCAATTTTATTGTTCATTTCATCATTTCATTGTTCATTTTCATTTCATACCTCTTGGTTCATGGGTGTACTTTTGACGTATGCTAGACATATGAAGTCCTATACACACAAGCCATGGGATTCATTCAAGTTTTCGTAAAGTAATTCCTACATTGCTAAAATTTGTAGTACCAAGACTTCGTATCGTTGTATATAGCGAAGATCTGAGTTCAATTTACAATTAGGTGGAATGTCTCTTGATATTTTGTGCTGTATGCGTATGTATCAATACGGAGTTTGGGCAAGGAACACAATTTGAAAATACTTGGATAGCATTTATATTTTCCAATCGATTTTAATTTTGTATCTCCAAAACATTGGGACTTATAATTGAACCGCAACATTAACATTGTAACTTAAATTTTCTACTTTGTTTCCTCTTAAATTGGCCTAAGGGTTGAGGGTTCGAACCCCCACAACCTCTTTCATTTTATTCTTTAATTTTCGCTAGGGTATTGAGAGGTTGTGGGTTCGAACCCCCACATCCTCCTTATTTTTGTTTTTAATTTCGCTAGAGGCTGTGAGATTGTGTGTTCGAACCCCCTCAGCCTCCTATTTTCTTTTATTTTTATTTATTTAAGTTCATTAAGCTATGCGTTTTGGTAATTAGGTTGTGGGATTGAGCCCCCACAGACTCACTTTGTTTTCTCATTTAGTTTTGTCATTTTCCTTTCCAACCTTGATGTTGTCGGTTCGATTCCCACGCCTGACATTTCCTTTTCATTATTTTCTCTTCCTTCAGTCGATACCTGGAGGTCGTAGTTTTGATTTCCACGCCTCCCATTTATTTATTTCAATTCTTTTTCTCTCCTTACTAACCCAGCAGACCCAATTTCAATTCCCCCAACCCCCTTTTCTTTTTCCCTTCTAGCGAATTCCGGTAGCCAAAGGGTGAGGTCACATGTTCGAATCCTGGTGGCCTCACCTCTTTAAAATGAATTAAATTTCCAAATTCCAACCTCCTTTTTGAACAAAATTAAAGTACACTAAGCTGGAAATTTATTCATAATTTTTAGCTTCCTTTCATCACCCTTTTTTTGGTTAGTTTCTTAGGCATCTCACCAAGCATTTAGTGCATTGTTAGGTGTAGTTTAATAGTTACATTAGTCAAGCGTTTTCACTCCAAATTAGTAACTTCACAGCCCGTATGAATATCACATTGTGTACAACTTTTGCACATAAAATTCACGGATTATACTTGGCTTTACACATCCCCAAACAGTGACCGACTTCTTTGCCACATATTGCACACACACACAAGACTTTTTTCACATGATTTCGAATAACATAATCATTATTCACAAAATTTTGAACATGCATACTTAAAAAAAAACATCACAAAAACACATTTTATCCCTACTTTTTACCATTAAACATACCCAACCTAAAGTTCAATGGGATCTAGTGACAGGGACATGCAAAGGTGGAACAATCCTAGTTTTCGGAATGAATATCTTGAATTTGAAGGGGTCTCTTGGGAAAGGTATAAAGAGGAAAGAAACCCATAACTTAATTGATAATCAAACGGTGAATTTTCTGCCCAAAACCCTCTCCAAAATCAGTCCAAGCTACCTCAACGTCCACACCACTCAACGAACAACTTCTCTTTGCCTGACGTTTTTGGTTATATTTTTTCCCCTTAAATTCCATGTGAGTTATTCAAGTGTGAAGAAATCTTTATATTATTTCTGTTCTTTGTTGTTTTTGGCAGAAACCAACGTGTGAAAGATGATGAAACGTGAGAGAGAGATCGTGAGAGAGTAGTCTAATAGTAGGAGTTTTTTTTTAGAATTACTCAAACTAGGACTCCTTATTAATTTAAATAAAAACCTGATTTAATTAGCTTAGTGAAAGGACCATTATGACCTTAAAAAATCAGATTATAAACATTTATTAAATCACAAGCTTGTCGCTTCCAATGGGGCTCGAACTCGGGTAGAGTGACCCTTGCGAAATGGACCATTTCGGGTCAACCTGAGCCAAATTAGTTCTTTAATTAAATTAAATAATTAATTAATTAAATCCTTAGGGTAATTACAATATAACACTTGGACTGGAAAAGACCATTTTACCCCTGGACCCTCAAAACTTAAGATTTCTTCTTTTTAAGTCTGGTAAAGACTCCATCGATTAAATCTTCATTTTCGAGATCATTACTTGGTTGGTTCCAACCTTTCAAAGATCAACTAACTTCCCAAGTTAGATGGCTTTGTCGTATAAAGGGTTCTGAGGTCTAGTTCTACGCATATCAAACCGTGTGAACCCTTGTCTAATCGCAAGCATTCTTGACACCTTAAGTATTTATCATATTTATTTTTAGGGTTGTTACAATTCCCTCTGGATTTAAAGAGATGTGGATACATATTATTCATATCCTCCTCATCTTCCCAAGTCGCTTGTTCAACAAATTGGTTCCTCCAAAGGACCTTGGCCGAAGCAACTTCCTTTTTCCTCAACTTGTGAACATGCTGATCAAAAATCTGAACCGGAACTTATTCGTAGGATAAGTTATCCTTAATCCTCACATTCTGTATTTGTACTATTAATGAAGGATCAACCAAACACTTCTTCATAATAGAAATATTAAATACCGGATTAACCAGTTCTAACTCTTAGGGTAGTTCCAACTCATAAGACTCCTCACCCACTCTCTTGGAAATTGAATAAGCTCCAATATATCGGGGACTAAGTTTCCCCTTCTTACCAAAACTCGTAACTCTTTTCATAGGTGAAACCTTTAGATACATTCAATCATCTACCTCAAACTCTCATGGCCTTCTTCTAACATCTGTGTAGAACTTTAGGCGACTTTGTGCAGTCTTCAACCTTTCTTGAATTTCCTTCACCTTCTCCATAGCTTAGTGGATTAAATTGGGTCCCATGAACCCTTCTTAACCAACTTCGAACCACCCAATAGGAGATATCCATCTTCTCCATAAAGAGCTTCATATGGGGCTATTTGGATTGTCGAATGATAACTATTTTTGAAAACGATCTCAATAAGAGGTAGGGGATCATCTCAATTTTCCTTTAAGTAGATCACACAAGTACTCAACATACCTTCTAAGGTCTTGATAGTGCGCTCTGCTTTTCCATCTGTCTTAGGATTGAAACATTGCTCAAATTCACCTTAGTACCCAAACTTTTTTAAAAGATTTCTAGAATTGTGCAGTAAATTATTCACCTCTATATGAAATAAAGGAGATTGGGACTCCACGAAGTATTACCACTTCCTGAAGGTAAAACCTAGCATAATCCTCAGCCGAATATGTAGTCTTGACCGACAAGGATGGGCTGACTTTGTCATTCTTCCACAATCACCCAAATTGAATCATGTTGCCTTCTCTATCATGGCAAGCCTATGATAAAGTCCATATTAATCATCTCCCACTTCCATTATGGGAGCTCTATATTTTGATCTAAACCTCCAGGACATTGGTGTTCTACTATCATTTGCTGACAATTTTAACACTTGGCAACAAACTCAGCAACGTCTCTCTTCATGCCTTCCAACCAATGTATGTCTCTCAAATCACGATACATTTTGGTGGAACCCGTATGAATGAATATATGGAGCTATAAGCCTTCTCCACGATCTTCTCTTGAAGTCCATCCACCTTAGGTACAAATAACTTACCTCAGTATTTCATCACATCATCTCCTTCTTGTTCGAAAGGAAATACTCGTTGACTATGGACCCTTTCCTTCGAATAAAATAGAATAGGGTCTTGGTCTTGCTTCTTTCACTTCTGACACCAAGGATGATTCAGCCCTATTCGTTTCCACTATATCTCCTTCTTTTAAGTCCATAAGTCTGACTCCCAGATCTACAAGTCTGTGCACGTCTTTTGCTAACCTTCTCTTTTGTTCCTCGACATGGGAAGAAATTCCCATGGACAACCTGCTTAAAGCATCAACAACCACATTAGCCTTACTAGGGTGGTAAAGAATACTCATGTTATAAACCTTGAGTAATTCCAACCACCTTCTCTGTCATAGTTTAATATCTTTTTGAGTGAACACATATTGGAGAACACCATATAAATAATGACGCCATATCTTCAACGCAAAGACTACAACAACCAATTCTACGTCATGAATTGGATAATTCTTCTTATAAACATTCAACTGCCTGGAAGAATAAGCTATGACTTTGACATTATGCATTAATAGAAAGCCCAAGCCAACTCTTGATGTGTCACAATATGCCACAAAGCCTTAAGTATCCTCTGGTAAGGTCAAAACCAGAGCGGTATTCAATATTTTTTTCAACTCCTGAAAGCTTTTCTCACAAGCTTCACACCATTGAACTTGACTGTCTTCTTAGTTAACTTGGTCAAAGAAGATTAGATAGATGAGAATCCTTACACAAATCTTATACCCAACCAAACCCAAGAAATTCCTGACATATGTTGCAAATGTGGATCTAGGACAACTCTGAACTGCTTCTATATTCTAAGTGTAAGCTTTAGTACCTTAACAAGAAACAATGTAGCCTAGAACCGCCACAGACTTAAGCCAAAACTCCCACTTGGAGAACTTGGCATAGAACTTCTTATTTCAGGAAGTCTAAAGAACGATCTTTAAGTTACTAGCATGATCTTCTTCATTCCTTGAATAAATTGGTATGTCATCAATGAAGACGAAGACAAACAAATCTAAATAAGGTTTGAAGACTCTTTTAATAAGATCCATGAACGGGGCAAGTGTGTTAGTCAAACCAAAGGACATAGCGTGAAATGTATAATGCCCATACCTTGTTCTAAAAGCTGTCTTGGGAATATCACATTCCCTAACCTTCAACTAATGATAACCTGATCTGAGGTCAATCTTGGAAAAACAAGAAGCACCCTGATGTTGATCAAAGAGATAATCTATCCTTGGAAGATGATATTTATTCTTGATGGTCACCTTATTTAACAGATGGTAATCTATATGTATCCTAAGGGACCCATCCTTCTTCCTAACAAACAACACTGGAGTGCCCCAAGGTGAGACACTCGTTCGAATAATACTTTTATCTAACAGATCTTTAAAGTGCTCCTTTAGTTCTTCAAAATCTGCTAGTGCCATTCTGCATGACGGAATAGAGATAGGAAGAGTATTTGGGATGACATCTATGTCTAAGTCTATCTTTCTTTAGGGAGGGAGTCCATGTAGATCTTCTTGAAAAACTTTTGGAAACTCACCGACTAAAGGAACAGACTTAAGAGAAGGTACCTCAACACTTAAGTCATTAACTCGGATTAAGTGATAGATACATCAACTAACTTCTTCTCCCTTAAGGTAAGAAATTAAGCAACCCTTAGGCACTGCTGAACTACTAGCTTACTTTATGATTGGCTCGTTAGGAACCTGAATCTTGACAACTTGAGTTCTACAATCTATTGATGTATAAAAGGCATGAAACCAGTCCATACCTAGAATGACATCCAAATCTACCATGTCTAACTTTATTAAATCTGCCATGATACTCTTGTGACTAGAAAAAATAGGACAATCACAATAGACTTTTTGTGCTAGATTGGATTCACCACCAAGTGTGGATACACTAAAATTATTTGCTAAGTTTCTTAGGAGAAATCTCATAGTTCATAGCAACATAAGGATTTACAAAAGATAAACTAGCTCCTAGGTCTAATAATGCATAAGCAGTAAATTCAAAGACTCAAAATCATGTAGTGACAACATCTGGCGAATTCTCTTAGTCATGACGATTATTAAGAGCATACAAGGGGTTTGTTTCTCTGCATGTACCAGAAGTAACTCTACTAGGCGCAGCCCTATTTGGTGGAGCAACTGATGCAGATTGAGCTCTGTAACTTCGATTTCCGCCACCTTGTTTGTCCTTGGGGCGCTCTCTCATGAAGTGAATTTTCTTGACCACACTTGAAACAACCCGTGCAGCGTTCACGACCAATTCCAGAGTGATACCTACCATACTTGTAGTGCTATGAATTCTGGCCACTATACTCACTTTTGTTTCTGGGTACAAGTGCACTAGCAGATGATGGTGCATGCCCCTTTGGTTTTTGGAATTGTAGTCGTCTTGAACCGCCTTTTTATTTGCCAGACTCTTTTTCAATCTTGACTTTCTTGTTTTGGTACTCTTCTCTATCCTTCACCCTTTCTTCTTCAACTTGTTGAACATATACCATCCGCATTGATATGTTCGAGTAACCTATAAACATGGAAGCCCTACCTTCCTTACTTGAAGCGCGGCCCAACCCTACAACAAACATACTAATTCTTCTCCTCATGTCTTTCACCATGTTCGAAGCATAGCGAGATAGCTTGGTGAACTTCAATCCATATTCATGCACACTGATGGAGTCCTGTTTTAGAGTAAGGAACTCCCTCACCTTGGCTTCCTTCAGTTCACGAGGAAAGAACATCCCCAAGAAGGGTTCTTCGAAGCAAACCCAACTTGTATGTGGTGCATCCTCAGCTCTACCATCCTTCCATTGCTCAAACCAGGTTCTAGCCACAACCTTTAGTTGGTAACAATTTAACCCTCTCAACGTCCACCACATGCATTACCTCAAACACTTTCTTTAATTCCTGCACAACGCTCTCTGGATCCTCAGTAGGGCTTGATCCAGTAAAATTAGGAGGGTTCATTCTCAGTAACTCAAAAACTCCCGAGTTATTAACTCCTTCTTGTTGATCTACTCTTTGTTGCCAAACCTAGTTGGTCACAACCTAACTAATTATCTAAATAACTTCCTGGAATTTGAAATTAGTAACCTCTCCTTGGGGTTGTACCACTGGTGCATTTGGAGCCTCTTATTCCTCAACATTTTTTCGTGGTTGACCTCTGAATACTCTTCTTGGAGTCATGATTATCTACAAAGTACGTGTAATCTCGAATTAAAGAGAGAGACTTTAGAGATAAACTCTTCGCACAAAAGGAACATCACAGAAGGGGAACATTCCTAAATATTGTAGCCTCCTAATCATAGATGTGGCCCGCTTCATACCGATGACTAATACTCTACAGACACGGCTTCATAGACTCTCTAGGACTCTTTAATTCTTGCTATCATATCAAGCTTGTCACTCCCAGAGCCTACACCGTGGGTGGGACTGGCACTCGAAAACCATTATTGGTCCTCAAGAAAACCCTTGACCTGACTTACTTAACTCACAAGAAGACTAAACTCATGTTAAACAAGAAATAAACATGTTTGAAAATAAATTACTTCATAAAATATGTGTCCATGACGGAACTTAAGTCTAAACAAATAACAAAAAACTCTAAACTGGAATACTAGCATCTATGAAGCCTCTACAATAACTCAAGAGGGATGTTGGGGAAGACCACACAACATCCTAAAACTAAACTACTACAACTAAAAGAAATGGATGTCCTCCAGAATGCAAGAAGTCTCACCACTTACTTTAGATCTCGATTTGGATCAACGAAACACCACGTGTTGATGCTGGTTACCTGCGTCTGCATCATAAAATGATGCAGGCCAACAAGCATTAACACATTGAATATATGAGTATGTGACTTGTAAATCTAAACAAAACTTATGCTTGAAAGGGAGTAAGAATGAATACTTACTTTGGCTCTATTCAACTCATAATCTTCTAACTCTTATTCAACATACGCAGTTAAAATAAATGTAATATAAAAAATGCTACCTGAAAACATGCTTAAACCTCTGAGTATATATATTCAAGTACACAATAATGTTTGAGATGTATATAAAATACAATACTTATGTACTATGAAAATATAATAGAGATGTGTATAAAAATACAATTTACCTGAGTGAGATTCTATAACCGACAACCATCACCTAAGAGTTATAGTAATGATACAACGGTCTACCGCAAACTGCTAGCGCATCTTATACCCGGCCAATGTTATAAGACCTGAAGTGCCTATTGGATCCACTAGTAAACTGTGAGTAGGAATCATTTGAAAAGTATCACCCTTTTCTACCCATGGTGGCTAATATAGTTTATGGGGGATGTAAGTTATTTGAACTCTCCCCTATATCGATGCTCAATACTACTCCCAAAAATATACTGTTTCTTACATTTAAAAACATATTGATTCTTTGGTTTGAGAATAGTGCTCAAAACATAGCTTTCTAAAAAGCTCTCTTGGAAATCATAGTTTCCTCTTTTTTCTATTAAAACTAGCCATAGGCTCTGTGTAAGTCTAGCTTGCCTTCCTTCTGAAAAGTTGTCACGCCCCGAGCTACACCCGAGACGCGGACACGGAGCCTAGGACCACAAGTGATCCAAGCTAACCCTGTTGGCATGATCATGAGCATACTAAAGATAATAAACTATTGCGGAAGCTAAATCATACTTAAAATGAAAGATTGGGAATACCCATATTGTCTAACTGGAGATATTGGAAGACCAGAGTTATACAAAAAGAAATATTAAACTCAATACAAGCTGGAGCTAACAAGTCTGAAAATAGCCTCTAAAACTATCTAGAAACACAGGGACCATGACCCAGCTAAATCTAGAAAAACTAAACTAAATTTCGATAAAGAGAAATGAAACCCATGATGTTGCCTCGGAGAAGGAGGACTCACCACTTAATCTGCTTAACGGGAGACGGGACATCGATATAGGCGTGATCTAGATGCTGAGAACCTGTGAAACCCCTAAATCAGTAGAAGATGTAGCGCATGTATGCGTTAGTAATTGAAATGTATAAAAGAGTAGGATAGAGTAAAGATGAAATAAAACATAATGAACAAGATAAAAAACAGTGTAATTAATCTGAACGTGATGTGCTGATTCTAAAGCTACTGGATGGGGCAATGAACATTTATAACATGCTGAACTGAAGGTGGAATTATACTGATAAATGGTCGCGCGAAGGAGTAGCTGAACTGTGGGGCATCTACAACTATATGATAATAAAACCACATGAGCTTTAAATGTGGAGTCCGGTATACGCTCATCGACAGGAAGAACCAATATACCCTGCATAGAGGTCTAAAGTCATCATGTGGCGTGATCACCTAAACTGATTGCCCATAGAGTGGACTTACAACCTTCTAGGCTAGTAGTTATGGGACTATTGGGTATGCTAAACCCTTGTACAACTCATTACTATGCTACTCCCATTGAATTCTTTAAATTAACTGATTATATCTGAGTTTTTGTAAATACTGCATAGCTCGAAACTGAACATGCAAACTGAGAATGCAACAATTTATCTGGTAATTATGCATTTATAACTGAGGCATATATTTCTGAAGGTTTGAAATATGTGTAATTCAAGAACTAAGAAATAACCAAGCTAGGGTTCTGAAATTCATGTGATAATCTAAGTAATCACTGATAATCTGATTTGGAACATATATTAATAAGTCATGAATTTTAAAAAATTCTAGAACCCTAGGTTTATCATATAGAAGAAATCAAGAATGACGAAAAACCTAAGGACCCACGGGTGAATTGAAAAGGAAACCCATGTGAAAGTTCACATACCTGGGATGAAATCCACGAAAAAAAATACTTAACTTTAGGGGCAGGAAATGCTGGACCTTTTGGTGTTCTTGAACTAGGGTTCATGAGCGTTTTCTCCTTTCTAGCTTCTAATGTTATAAGTTTTGATTTAACGATTTGACTTGGATATGTTTTAATCATGTTTCTAGGATTAAACTAGCTAAAATATGATGATTTAGGGTAAAAAAAACATTGTAACTTAGGGTTTAAACGGAGAGGCAGTGGGAAGTATAAAAAGAACCATTGGGAAGGTTGTGTGCGGGGCCTCACGAGGCCAGGAATGGAGGTCCGTCGTGCGCCCGATGCCCAGTCGTTGGGTCCATCGTGGAGGGTATGTTGGTAGGGAATTTAATAAAAGGGGAAAGAAGAGGGGAAGAGCAGGGGAAGAGGGGGAGAAAGTGGAGGGGAACAGGGAAAAAGAAGAAAGGAGGGAGAGAGGGGGGCAGGCGGAGTATGGACAGGAAAGAGTGTGAAATGAGGAGGAAGTGTAATGGTAAGTGGTAAAGGGGAGCGGAAGTAGGCCTAATCCACCTACAATCCCCCGAATGCAGCCAGCCCCATCATGGTCTCCCAACCCTGCTTTTTTCCACATTGCCCCCTGTCCCCACCGCTCTGTTCCACACCCTACTACCTGCCTCCTGCCCACCCACACTCCCTCTCTCCTGCCCCGCGCACAGCCTCCCCCTCCTCATATTGCGCTCTTACCCTTACTCACCTCCTGCGCTCTTAGCAATCTTCATCCTCTCTACCTCTCATCATCTATCCCCCCGCATCCTCTGCCATTCCCCGCACCTCGCAATTTTCCGCGCCAATATAATAACATCCCCCCTCCACCTTCCTACCCCCTCCCCTTTTCTCTTTCCCCAACGGGCCCCCACTGCCCCAATTCTCTTCGATTCCATATCCCTTCTCCCTCCATGTACCAGTTGCATGAGCTGCTCTTCCAACCCCAAAATCGTCTCCATTCAACACCCCCCGTCACCGGAGTTTACCCCTTACCCATTCGTTCACATTTCATTCCTTAGCTCCCCCCCTCCACTTCCCCTCAGAATCCGACTCCATTTGCCCACTATACATATTCCCACAGGCCTGCCACCTTTCTACTCTCAGATTCCCCCCTTCTTTTACATTCTTCCGACCTCCCCACCCTATCCAGTCCGGCCCTTCATCTCTTCTGGTGGGGGAGAGTGATTGGAGATCTAAATATTTGTGGTAAGAGTTATCATCATGTTAAGTTGGACCCCCACGCCATTTCCTTCACTGGCCTAAAAATTTTCCACCTATGGACCGTAGGTCCACCATACGATCATCCAGGTCATCCGTAGAGCTATTGTTAGATAGGGTTTGAGGGTCTGACGCGGTTCACAGGATACGGAACCATAGTTTTTTTGACCTATGGTACCGTAAGTACGTCCGTTGTCCAAGACATAAACAATTTTTTAGGCTGAATGTTTTGGGCGTTTTTAATCCCATCGACGGTTGGTGTGAGGATGGGCCGTGGTGTTCAGGAACGGTGTCGCTGCCACCGTTGGTCAGACCTATGGTTATCTCAAAAATAGTTTTGTGTCTCTTTTGGATTACGGGGTGTTACCTTTATCTCCCGCATGGGAAATTCATCCTCGAAAAAAGACTAAATAGCTAAAATAGAAGGAGAGAGATGCAGACCCCAACTACGAAACCCTAAAGAGATGATTCTGACGGATATTGAGTCTCGAATGCAATTACGCTAATGAAAGTACAAAGTGAAGGGAAAATGAAGCTAAAACGGATGTGGTAAGGAAGGAATGGATGTAAACTAAGAGGAAAATGACTCAAGTGGAGTGGAATCGGAAGGAAAAAAGGTTAAGGTACTTGGCTTCATTGGCTGATTCTGATTTTCCCCAAGAGATCACTCTACGGGGACTGACTCCCACCAAACTTGACAAAGTCAACTTCTTTGTTTCTTAAACCTTCTAAACCTGACTGTAAAGAATCTAACTAGTACATCATCATAATGAAAGACTATCTTTCACCCGGCCACACTCTCTAATGGCACTATAGAGGTTGGGTACCACACCACTCGTCAAGAGTGAGATTGGAAACAAGACCAGATGCACTACTTCTAATTTTGTTGGGAACTCTAACTAATATTTACACCTTGCAATCCGTTTCAAGATCTGTTAGGGAATACATATCTACGACTGGCTTCCCTTTTTTCCAAATCTATCACCCCTTCATAGGTGAGACTTTCAAGAAAACAAAACAAAGCATCAACTTGGAAAAAATCTATTTCCCTTCTCCTTACATCGCCATTAAGATTCTAGCGACCTTTGGGCTCGTCTTAAGTCTATCTCTAATGAGTTGCCTTTTTCTCCATAGCATAAAGGAACTGGAATCCAGCCCTATCAAGATGCTTCAACTATTTCAACCAACCAACAGGAGATCACATTACACCCATATAAAGACGTAAAGGGGTCCATATGAATGCTGGATGGTAGCATTATTGTAGGAAAACTCAATAAGAGGAAGGTGATCATCCTAACTACTTTTGAAATAGAAAACAAAGCTTCAAATATCCCTAAGGTCTGAATTGTACCACTCGCCTTTCCCCATCCGTCTAGGGATGGGGTGAAATTTGTACTAAGGTTAACTTTGAGTACAAGACCTTTTTTAAATGACTTGCAGAAATAAGAGGTAAAACTGAGGACCTCTATCTGAGATGATAGAAACGGAACCCCATGCAACCTCACAATTTCTGTAAGGTAAATCTTAGCTAGAACAGTCTCTGACGATATGTAGTCTTGACCGACAAAAAGCGAAGGAGAAGAAGGCTTAGTCTCCATCAACTATCACCCTTGAGTATGATTGTACTGCGAGTACGGGTTACCCTGTGATGAAATCCATATTGATTCAATTCCACATTCCATGTTAGGAATATCGTCTCTTGAGTCATACCTCCTGGTTTCTGATGTTCTACCGGGACTTGCTCGGCAATTGGGGGGGGGGCAGTAATCACAAAAGTATTTGCTATTCCCTCTCATGCCATCCGCCAATAAGCTCGTTGCTAATTGCATTAAATTTAGTGGCACAACTGGATGAATAGAATACTGGACGTTATTAGCTTCTGCCAAGAAAGCTACTGCCTCAACCTCTCCCACATCAGAAACACCCAAATCTACAATGACAGCAAAAGTACACCATCTACTCCTTGGGAGAAAACCTCCACCTCTTATGATTGTTGACTGCACCCTTTAGTTCAAGAAAGAATCGGTAACTCTCTTGATTTTCCTTACACTCCACTACAAAGCGATTCTGCCCATTCTGAATGTTACAGCAATGTCTGCATATGCTCATAAGGCAAACTCCCCAAGAAGCAAGCCTTCGTGAACATCCTTAACTAGATCCCTTTCTTCTTTTCCTCGACATGGGCTACACTACCCATAGATAATCTACTAAGGCATCGGCTATTACAATCACCTATCCAGGATGATAATGCACACTCCTATCGTAATATTAGGAAACTCAAGCCATCTCCTCTGGCAAAGATTAAACTCTTCTGGTGAACACATATTGATAGGCCTCTTATGATCGGTGTGTGAACACAAATCTACATGAACAATCCCATCAAAAGTCAGTGGTTCCATATCTTGAGTAAAAAACCCCACTTCTGCAAGCGCGGGTCATGAGTTGCAGAGTTCTTCTCATGCAATTAAGCTTTTAGAGGGCATAAAGATATAACCAGATCCTTTGGCATCAACCACACAACAAACGACAAACTCTAGATGCAGTGCAATAGATACATAACCATATGAACCCTATGGTTAGAGTCAAGACAGGAGTTGTAGTCAATCTAGTTTCAAGATGTGAAGCTGTCTCACAATCATTCTGGACCAGTGGAACTTGACAATCTTCTGAGTTAACCTAGTCCAATGGGAGTCTATGGAGAAAATCTTCCACGAACCTTCGCAGTAACCTGCTAGACCCTAAGAAATTCTGAGATGTGTAGCAGAGGTTAGGTCTGGGCCATTGTTTCACTGCTTCTATTTTGTGAATATTCGGGGGGACCCCCTGCGACTGGATACAATGTGACAAGGAAAGCAAGGGGATTGCAACCAAAACTCACATTTACTGAATCTTAGCGAATAATGTGGTAATCTTGAGAGTATGCCGAAAAACCTTCAACTCCTTGCATGTATTTCATCACTCCTAGAGTAAAAGGATTAAATCAATTGAAGCCGATAACGAACAAGTCTAGTACTGTGGTTGAACACTCGTTCACCAATCCATGAAAGTTGCAGGTCTGCATTGGTTAGGCCAAAGGACATAAATACAAATTCCTAATGCCCATACCGAGTTCTGAAGGCTGTTTTTAGGATGTCAGTAGATCACACGTAAGATTGATGATAACCCGATCTGGGTCCGATCTTTGAGAAAAGACTAGCACCATGATGTTGGTAAACAAAGTCATCAATCCTGGGGATGGGGATATTATTCTTGATTGTGACCTTGTTCACGGTCTATAGTCAATGCCACTTATGACGAGAACCATCTTTCTCTATAGAACACAACAATAATGGTGCAACCCATGGTGAAATAATGGTTGAGAAACCCTTTATCTATGCTCTGTGATTCTTTGAAGTCTGCGGAAGCCATTCCTTGATAAGGAGGAATAGAAAAAGGCGGTTATCTGGAAAGAGAGTATGCACAAAAGTCGGATTTCCTTTAGGGAGGAACCCGGGAAGATCTTTTGGTTAATACTCTGGAAATTCCACAACTACTAGAACCCGACTCAAGCGATAGTTTCAAGGCGAAACCTTAGCCCGCAACTAGATGATAGAGATAACCCTTAGATATCATATTTCTGGCCTTAGGGAAAAAAAACTAAATCGACTCATAGGACTAGGCTTACTACCTTTCCATCTGAGATTGGTTTCGTATGGAAAATGAAAACGAACAATCTATAGGCTACCAATCGACTGAAGGATAACATGAGTTGTAACCCACATCTATGCCTTAGAATCGAGCTATCGAAGTCTATCATGTCTTAGCTCGACTAGATCTGTGAGGGGGTGACTTTTCTGAGGATACTATCACAAAGGAATTTTTTGTTATACACGTCTAGATATAACTTGGTCTACGGACTGAGTAGAGACTGAGAAGGATTCTGAGGAGAGTTTCTTGACTGGACAATGAATGGAATCTACCAAAAGGAGTTACAAAAGAAAGTGGTATCCCCCGGATCAACAATTCATAATATCAACAGGAAAGACTCGTAACCTAACGTACAAGTAGTAACTACATCAGGGAACCTTTCTGGATCCTGCGAGCTGTGCAAGAGCATTAAAGTATTTTTTGGCGCTGACCGCCTCTTTTACCAGATGAGTTTACCCTCCCCCCTGAGTTGGGAGAGACTTGTAGTGCCTGCTTAATTTGTAGACTCAAGTTTCTACCATACCACATCCTGACATTGTCTGAAAGGATAGTCCCTCAAAACCTATACCAGACTGCACCACATCCAAAACATCCTGCTTTCCTGGGAAACCACACCCCGAGATAGTCCTTACCACACTTAGGGCACAGGGGGTGGGTGGTCGTAAAGTGTTGGGTCCTAAAACATTCCCAGAGACTAGAGCCTGGTGCTTGCCTTCTGGTCATACCTATTCTTGGGAGGATGGAACACTAGCTGATGAAGGGGCTGGAGCTGAAAATTCTGCTGACCC
The DNA here is from genome assembly GCA_027704765.1 of Solanum habrochaites. Lineage (NCBI taxonomy): Eukaryota > Viridiplantae > Streptophyta > Magnoliopsida > Solanales > Solanaceae > Solanum > Solanum habrochaites. The sequence continues at coordinate 59,384,558 of JAKWJA010002489.1, read as the reverse complement.
TGCGAACGATTTTCACCACCCGATTTCTGCTGAGAATAGTCATAGTTCCCAGTCCTAGACTTTTTATTTTCCTTAGCTTGTTCCCTAAGCTTTTCACCCTCAAACTGGTGAGCATGAGTTATAATCCTAGAGATATTCATATCTCCCAGCAACATAGTGTTTCTGCACTCTATCTTAACAAAATCTGACACTCCATATAAGAACTTATTCATCTGAGCTTTAGAGTCAGCAACCATGTGAGGAGCATACTTGGAGAGTTGGTTAAACTTCAGCCCATACTCTTGGACTGTCATGTTTCCCTGCCTCAAGTTCATAAATTCTTGGGCCTTTTCTTCTCTCAACTCTATTGGGAAAAACCTCTCAAGAAAAGTCTCACTGAAGTACTCCCAAGTAATAGGAACTGCATTTGAACCCCTAGTCTCCTTACACTAAGTGTACCAGATATGATCCACGTCTTTCAGTTGGTATGACGCCAACTCAACCTGATAATTCCCAGTAACCTGCATCACCTAAAACATCTTCTTGATTTCATCCAAGAAATTCTAAGGATCTTCATTAGTCTGCGATCCTATGAACTCATGCGGATTCATCTTAACAAAGTCACCGACCCTTGCTGCTGCTGATCCACTATTTTCATTCATAGGATCATGAACCCGATTGTTCTGGTGGGTCATACTCTGAGCCAACATCTATATGACATTCCTGAACTAACCATTTGAGACTTCTTGATCTGGGATTGGAGGAGCTGCGTTTGCATTTCAAGCATTGGCATTCCTAGCGTTAGCTCTACGAGGAGGCATGATATGAAACGTAGAACATAAACTTAGAATGGAATAAGATCATACCTTACGCATGATCAGAGCAACAAGAAAGTGAATTTTTTTTCCTAAAACACTTTATAGCCTACCTCTCATTACATATTGTGCATTTCACACCCATGAAAAGGACTCTACTTAGTGCATCTTTTCAGACATCCTAGAACTCTTGAACCTAGTCTGATGATCCAAGTTTTGTCACGCCCCAAGGCTACCACCGAGACGCGCGACACCGAACTAGACAACAGATGATCCCACGTAACCCTACTTGCAGGATCATGAGATACTAAAGATAATAAAAACTGTTTCGGAAGCTTAAATCATACTTCAATGAAAAGTGGGGCAAGACCCATATTCTATAACTGAGATACTTAAAAATAAATGTGTTTTAATACAAAAGAAATATTAATTCAATACTAAGTTGAATCTAAACTATGTCTGATTGAAAAATAGCCTTAAACTAGACTAGAAAATGGATACTTGATACGCTCAAAAGTACTCTCAAATAAAGAAGTACACACGGTTCGTTATAAGTAAAGAACCCAAACTAATGAGGTTGGGATCGTTCCCACGGGGAGGAGGAAGGAAATAGTTTGAATTTAATTTAATAGATTATTAATATTATTTAGGCAAGTATTTCCTTAGAAACATAAGAAATAAAAGGGAGGGGTATTTCTAAATTGGAAAATAACTAATAAATGAAAGTAAACAACTAAGAGATTCAAATATTTAAGTTTTGATTGATCAATTAATTAAAAGTAACACGGTTGTTAGTGTTCCCCCCACAGTTCATAACTTGATAATTCTAACTATAACATTCTTTATTGTATATTTTTGTTTTTATGAATGCAAAAGTGATAAGTTACGCATTCTAAATCCTTGGTCCGAATCTAGAAAGTTCACTCCGCACCTTAGTTCGGCTATGTGTTTACTTAGTTAACCATACCTTTACTCATATAGCATTGTATCTATATTGACTATGTATTAACTCGTACCACTCGGACACTAGCCTAATTACTTATACACTAAATCTATGTGATAATTCATTTCCTAGTATCTACCTACTTGGTATGCAAGTAGCATTCTAAGGGAGTTCGAACTTGGCCATCCGTTAAAAAGACTACTAAACAATAAGAATTATCAAGACATACAATACCACCTATTATGGCAATTTGTTATTTTCGTTAGGTTTTACCTCATTTATTCACCCCATCGGTTCCCACAACCCCTAGGTATGGAGTTTAGTGACCCATAGTCATAATAAACAATATTCATAATTAAATATAAGATTCATGGCGTCTTACTTGAAAGGAGAAGAATAAATCCAGAAATTCACTTGATTAATCAACAAAATCACAACAATCAATTCTTAGAAAAAAAAATGTAACAATTGCTGATTTTATCCTTTATACTGAAAAACAAAACAAAACCTTTCCAAAAAATCTAACAATCAAAAAGTTAATATCAAAGAGCTACTAAACAAAGAGTCTAACTAACAAGAGTCTAAAAACCCCAAAGAGTCTTTTCGAACTATTTAAAGAAAAACCAAAACCTAATAATAGAAGGATTCTAATTACTGAAAAATATGTCAAAATATGCGGCTGGGTCGAAGGGACTAGTTGAGGGGACCAATCGTGCCACAAGGCCGGTCATGGCTCCGTCCCGTCCCCATACTTTCACAAATTATTTTGCTTATGTCCTCCATTAAACCTCAACGAACAGGTATGGACGAACTCACAAATATGTTCTTCTCTCCTCATTACCCTCAACACAACAGGTAGGACGAAATGTTCCAAGCAAGACGGTCCTACCATCGGGTCGTCGTTCCATATACTTAAACTTCATAGGATTGGCGGGTACTAGGACTACTCCTGATCATTGCGATTGAACCAGCAGTCGGACGCGACGTCGTAAGTATAATGGTCCCCTCGTGGACTTCCATAATCCACACTAGTTGACTTACCCAGCTTTCTTCCCCAGATACACAGATGCCACCTAAGAACTTGTTCACACGGCTCGATGCGACCGTCATTAGGCTCCGTAGATGGTCAACTTTTTGGCATTTCTGCTCCAAAAAATTCTGTGTTCACTTGATATATTTTCCTTGCAAAATAGGAGAAACTTACATGAAAATCAATAAAAAAGGCCTTTGGACCACACACAAATTTAAGGAGGAAAAAAAACCACTATTAAAAATATCGTGAAACCACGGCTATAATACAACAGCCCCAGAAAAATCTAGCGACAAACCTGAAACTAACCATGACTCTAAAGATGAAATGCAACTCATGTTGGGGTCCACGGGAGAACGAGGAACTCAACACTGATGAATCTGCTGAACTGGAGATCGGGAAATTAATTATGCGTGATCTGGACGCTGATGAGAATCTGAACTACATCCGAGAAGATGTAGGCAGGTATGCAACAGTACTTGAAAGTTACTTAGCAGTAAGATCAGAGTAAAGTGTAATAAAACATAACTGAACAAGCCCCAAAAACAAGTATAATAATTTGCAATGGATTTTTTTTTGTTTTTTACTGATTTCTAAGCTACACGGATGCAAGGACCACTTAAAAATGCTAAACTGAATACTAAATATAATGATAAAGGTCAATGCAAAGAGTCTGACATTGTAAACGTGAGAGCTACGAATACCCGATAATAAAACCACATGATCTAAAGGTGGATCGATTGAATGATACGCACCACGAGAGGACCTAAACCTACCCTGACAGAGGTATAAATGCCACTGCTGGCGTGATCACTAAATTGATATTGACCACAGAGAGACTACAACCATAGGCTAATAAGTTCTGGGGGATACAGGCACGTAAACCTCTGGAGGCAACTATGTATGATGCTACTCTACCAATAAATATGTTAAATTTTGATGTATATTTTAATTCTCTGTAAATACTGGGATAGGTCACACAACTGAACATGCAAACTGAAAAGCGGCGGGAACAATTAATCTGTTAATTATTGATTTAAAGTGAGCATGTATATTTGACAGTGGCGGCAATATATGGATAGTATGTGTAATTCAGAACTAAAAGAAATACAAAGCTGGTTCTGAAAATTCATGTGTTTAATCTGAGTATAAATGATAACTACATTTGGAACATATATTTAATAAACTCATGAAGTTATATCAAAATTCTAGAAAACCTAGGTTTAATAGTGATAAGAGAATCAAGAAGTGACTGAAATTAAGGACCCAATGGGTGAAATAAACCCACTAGTGAAATCCCACATACCTGGTGATGAAATCTATAGAAAAATACTTAAGTTATGGGGCCGGAATTGCTGGAGCTTGTGGCATTCTTGAACTAGGGTTCTTGAGCTTTTTTCTCCTCTGTTGCTTCTAATTTTTTAACTTTTGATTCAATGATTTGACTTTGATATGTTTTAATTATGTTTCTAGGCTTAAACTGACTAAAACATCATGATTTAGGGTCAAAACGACGTAACTTAGGGTTGAAAAGAGTGGGAAAGGTGAAAAGAACCCTAAGAATGTTGTCGTCTGGCCTCACGACAGCCAGAAGTGACGGTCCATCGTGCGCCCGACGCCCCATCGTTGGGTCCGTTGTTAGGGCTTGTTTGACAGGCCTTTACTAAAATGGGCATACCTTTTTACTCTCAGGTTTGATTTTAGAAAGGTCAGTGGATATGGAAAGATAATTCAATTATCTATCTGTGGGTAGGTCATGGGAGACCTAGTTCATTTTATTCTAAGAGTTATGATAATTTTAATTTGACCCAAATGCATTTCCCCTTAACTGGCTTCTAATTTTCCACCTACGGACAATAGGTCCACCTACGAACCATATTGGTCATCCATAGATCTTGTCAGAGAGTGGTTGAAGGGAGTCTTGATCAACGGTCATGGATCGTCGTTTGACCTACGGACCGTAAGTCTGTCCGTCGTCCAAGACTTAACCATTTTTTATTGTCTGAAATTTTTGGGAGTTTCTGATCGCATCGATGGTTGTGCAAGAAGGACCGTGGTTCAAGGTCGGTCCGTCGATACTACCGTTGGTAGCACCTGCAGATTTTTCTTAAAAACTAATTTTTGGTCTGTTTTGGCTACGGGGTGTTACAAAAGTTTATTTAAAAAAACAATTTTTGTTTAAATCCTTAGGGACTACTTAGTTCCCGTATAATCTTGAGAAGTGAACTCAACTTGATACTCTTTACTTATTTGAACATTAACTCTTAGGGAATTCTTGTATAGTTTTTGAGAAATGAACTCAACTCTTTACTCATTCTTGACTCTAGCTTTAAGTCTTTAACACAAAGTGAAAACGTTGGTGAAAGACTTTAGAAAACTTGATATCTTTTACTTTGGCTTGCTTTCCACTCTAGGCGTCTTTAACTCCTGGACTTGATCGTAAATTTCATTAATTGAATATGGATTCTAGGATCATAATCTCATGTTTATGAAGATTTCATTGATGTTTAGATTTATTCAAGAGTGTTGGGAACAACTAGTAATGAAGTTTACATTACCTAGGAACTAGTACGAAAAGATAGAGAAAGAACGGGGTCTCCAGGGGGTCCTGGCGCTCTGAGAGACGCGGAGCACCATAGAATGATAGACAGAGGCTGTCCTCAGGAGCCCTAGGAGGCGCGGCGCGCCAGAGTAAGATGGGAAGACTCTTTTCTGAAGGGCTTTGAAGGAGCGGGGCCCCAGTATCCCTTAACGGGTTTTCCGAATTTCTTCATTTTTAAACTCCAAACCTTTCCAAAATCACATGCATCCCACCCCAAACAATTAGGATCCCTAATTAAGTTATTACCCAATGATTTAGACCCAAAAACAGTCCTAAAACATGCATTACAACTAAAATGAGCAACAACAATCCAACTAACAAGAACGTCAAACTTCTTAAAAAAAATTTCAAACCTCTTAAATGTGTTACTTATGGAAATTGGCTGATTTTATGAAAATAAGTGTGGGGAAGGAAACCAAAACCCAAAATAGCCACATACCTTGTTAGGATCAACTCGACGAAAATCCACGAAAAAGCTAAACTTGGTGCTCTTGCGTCTTGTTTTTTCCTTCTCATCGTTTGCTTTTTGCTCAAAACCCTAGTCTATTTTTATGTTCCTAGAAGTGAATGAGACGTTTAGACCCTCAAAAATATTTATCCAAAACGAATTTATTAATTGAATTTAGGGAAAGACCAAAACACCCTTACAAATCCGATTTTGGAACTTTAACTACCTCAAAACCACTTCCGGAAGTCATATCTAACTCATACGACCTCAAAAATTCTCATACTTTTCATTGTCTGAAAGATCTTCCAACAATATTTATATCCATGTGAAGGACTCACCCAAATTATCTTTGAGCTTGGAGTTATGGCTGTTTGAAAATAGCCAAAACTCACTTTTGAAGTCTATAAATTTTCCAGATTTCTCTACTTATTTCCAAATTAGATCTTTCTTGTTTTTCTTAGATTAAGCTTAGTTTATCTAGAATCCGAGATATTACAGGTTCTGCACTGATACCATATGAAATTAGTTATTAGGCATAATTGTATAGCATTTTCACTGTTTTTCTTCATGTCAACAAAAATGACATGATTTATTTCAATGCGTTTTGCAAATTTCAGAAATTAGAACAGTACTCTATGACCTCTGAATTCGAGATGTTGTAAGAGAGACACCGAAAAACAAACAGAAAAGTAAGAAACCAAAGAAGAATTTATATAGTTGGTGTGAGATTTTTCTCAACAAAATATTTTGAAATTTAGTAAATAACATTCTATAAATATTGATTTACATTAGATTTGACTAAATAAAAAAATCAAATATATAATTATTGAAACCTACCAAAAATATAATCTTAATTATTTATATGAAATAAACATCATAAAAGAGGAAAATAAATTATTAGTATCATTAATTGATTAGTTTCCAAACCAACCCGAATTGAATACACGATTAATACTGGAAGGAACATCAAAAATTGACCTTCGAGAATGTCAAGTAATTATCTATTAAATTAAATACTATTTGCTATTTTAAAAAAAAGTAATTTTATAAATTTCATTTCTAGTGTTAAATTCATATTAAAAATATAATGTAAAGGAAATTATTTTCCTATGGTGGACGGAGTGGGTTGGAGTCTTCATGGATTTGACCTACATTAGGTACATAATATCATACTAGGAATGAGAAATAGGTGGTACTAATATTAATCAACTGAAGTAGTCATTGCGAATGGAGAGATTTTTATTTTTATTTTATAAGGCCGAAACAGATTACAAGGGGAGGAGTTGAATCATTACCAATAAAGTGAAAATTTAGATACTTAACAAACTTAACTACTTATTAGATTTCCTAATGAAAATGCTTCCAATTCTAAACATGGAAATGGAGGAATGAATTGCTTACTCTATATCAGAGATTAAGTTATCTAGTCATACTTAAACATAGATTTGTGGATGGAAAATTACTATTCCGTTATGTGTGATTATATTTATGATATTGAAAAGGACAATCTTGATCTCTCTAAAATTACTTATTCATCATTTATTTATGTATGACTGATACTTTATTATTATTTTTTCAGAAATTATGTCACAACCTCATATTCTTGTAAGTTTAGAAATTATTGCTTGCTAATTACTTTTTTGTTTTGGAAAAAAGTTATTTCAAATTGATTAATAGTAAATTTAATTTGATGTACTATTAAATTCCTAATTTATTAACAGTAAAGTTATTAAAAATGGGGCTCAAAAGTCATAACCAGAACAGGCCAATAGCCCTAATTCAACCACAAATATTGGGGTTTTAGTTGCTAGCTTTGCTTTCAATTATGGTTTTATTAGTTGTGGATTATCTTTTAAGAATTTATTAAGTTGACAATCTCCTTTTTTCTCCTATATATGAATATCATCCTGTGTTTTTCATTCTTAAAGAGACATTACATTGAAATTGTTAATAATAACATTGAGAATTTAGTTGTCTAACTTTTATTAGTTTCATATAAGGTGATTATTTATATGATATTTTTTCTTCATACTTATTGTTGTTTTAAATTAATCATTAACTGATCAAGATCTAAATCTATTGTTTTGATTCATTTTCTCAAGTAACGACAGATATCTTTTGTAATCTATATTATTTCTTTGATCTTGCCATGTCTTTAGAACTCCTGTTCTTGAAGATTCTTGAATTATTTTTCGAAATATTTTTCATAACTTAATTTTTAGCTTTTAGATTCTTTTTTTCTATTTTGATTCCATATATCTAAATATTCACTTCTAAATTTGGAATCGCTATAACCACACATTTATCATTATATAATTCAATCATAACAACAAAAAATATCAGGTTTTAACAAGGAAAATTAGTTTAAAATAATTAAATTATAAAGGTTAATGTCATAGACGCAAGGTAAGAAATTGAGATAGTGTAGTAACATAAAACGATTTTAAGGTACTAAGCGTTGATTACACGCAAAGTGAACTAATAATAATAATTTAATGCACCGAATGGTATGTCTTAATAGTCAATGAAGTGGTTGAGAATAAAAGTTTCACTTCCAAATCGTGGGCCCCATGGTTTAAATAGTTGAAAGACCAATTTGTCTATCAAATAATGATAGATCATTTTACTCTTTAATGTAAAACTATTTTGATATAATTTATTCATTAAAAAATGAACTTACCATATAATTTATATGCCAACAAATAAACGTACGACATAATTTATGTACTAAAAAATAAACTTAATTTGTAAAAATATTTAGGTGAAACAACACGGATTAATATCTGATGATGGGCGTACAATCTCTCTTTATTTAGAAATTTTGTCTTGTGATGGAAAAATATTGCATCTTGACAAATGTAAATAAATTAGTATTAGGTTAAAAGTTAGAAATATTTCGGTATAAATTAATTTATTACAACCTTGACATCCGTAATCTTCTTCTTCATTTTCTTAAATGTCTCTTATTTTTATCGTGACAATGATATCTTCAACTTGAAAAAGGGGAACTTTAGTTTGTTTTTTAAAGAAAACACTTAAATCTATATTTGAAAAAATAATGTATCAGGAAATAGAGTTTTTATATATAAAGGTGGACGGAGATTTAATGGTCAAAAATGCCTAGAAACTTTCTATACAAATATTTAGTCTAGTCGATGTTTAGATGTATTTCGCTAACCATTGAATGAATAATTCATGTAGAAAATTCAAACTGTCAATAATTCATATATGAAACTCAATAAAGTGGAATAGTTTAACTGTATTTTTCACCCTTAACTAATTATTATGGTACAGGTTAGGGGCAAATCTATAATCGACGAAGGATAATCAATCCAACACCTTTCATCGAAAAATTAGTTCGTGTATATAGAAATAATATCCTATATGTGGAGGTATTAACAAAAAATTAACATTCTTTTAATGAAAACAAAGATTCACTGTCTAGCGGAACGGAATAGATATGTTTATTTTAAGAGCCTTAGTCCCTAGTTCAATTCGTTGCATTTTAGCAAAATATTTTTTTTAAAGGGAAGAAATAGAAATGGGTGTCCACGGTTTTATTGTTTCTTTATATTTTTAATCAAGTAAATTTTTAAATTAAGACCATCTTATGAGTTAAATTTAACGATAAACTTAAAAATCACTATTAAATTTTCACTATTATACTTTTGATTGTTTCTAAATTATTATTGAAACATAAAATATTTACAAATCTCATTAAAATGATATATATGGGAAAAAAATTTCAACAATTCTCTTGAACAATAAAAAGTTCACATATTTTAAATTATGAAAATAGTCTCAACAATTCAACTAGAGTGAGTGTATTTAACAAGTAGTTAAAATTGTTTTTCTTGACTTTTTTTTCTCTGTTGAATTTTTTTTTTTTTTTTTTTTTTTTTTTTTTTTTTTTTTTGAATTTATTTTATAAATTGTTTAAATTTTATGTTCGTAACGATTTAGTTGGATGATATGCAGTTTAATTTTAAATTTGGATGCACACATGAATAAGTATAAAAGAAATTATGCACCCACTTCGCTAAAAAATGTTTATTATTTTAAAGTTTAAACATCTTTAACGAAATTTCTCAATTCTTCTTTAATTAAGGTGAAATAATAAGAAAAACACCAATCGAGCATATTAAGAATAAAAGTTTGTAATGTTTATAAATTTAAAAGGAACTTTTGTATATCTACACAATTGAAGTCATTCGTCTCTCCAACATATTCTATTGCTTTATAGAGCAGGCAAAAAAATGGAATTTTAAGGATTTCAAAAGTTTTTTTTTTGTGAAAATAGAATATTAGAAGTTATGCTGATAAAATATGAAACAAAACCTGTTATATTTAATGGTTACATTAAATGAAATAATTAATGCTAATAAAATATTGTTTATTTTGATTCATGTATTATGGGCATGGGGCTATATATCATTATTATTGTAGCCTTTAGTATCGATAGCCTTTAAATTGTACGCATTTAATTCATTAAGACAATTCAACTGAGGACTCTTACATATTAGGACATTTTAATATTAATAAATATTTATCTATTGAACATAAAATAACAATATCTTTATAAATATTGTGCGTGTTAAAATCCCACACCGTATATCTGACAAAAATTACGAAGGAACTACGACACGTGGCATATGGTCGATAATTTTAATTTAAAAAATAAAAATATTTTCTTCCTTTAATAATATAGAAAAAAAATTTAAATTGATTAAAAAATCTTCCCCCCACCCTCACCCCGCACCTAACCCCCACCCATCTACCTTACTGCCATGTTTTCTCTCCATCTTCTTCTCTCTTCTTCTATGGTGTCCAAATCATCATTCCTCTGCATAACAAAAAAAATGTCAAACCCATCTCATTCCGAATTCATACACCAAATGTTTTCCTCTTCATTTTCTTCGTTAGAATCTTATTCCTGCAACGACTATTTTGATTTTGTAAATATAATCGACATTGAGAATTATTTTGAAAAAATCGACAACACAAAGAGAAATTAAAAATTATAATCAAATTTTTTATAGCATTTCTAATAAGTTGATGAATGGGTGTGATAGTTACTCAATGGAGTTATTGAAAATAAAAAATAACAGATATGTCCATTTTTTAACTCCAAATGGGCTATTTTTCTTCTTCTTGAAAATTTACATGTAGTGTGTTACAGAAATGAAAGAAAAAATGGAATCATAAACAAAAGGCACAGAATAATTTGAACTGTTTTAAAATGGTTGGGTTGAAGGAAGAATGAGTGATGATTTTTTTTATTTTTTTTTTTTTTTGTTTTTTTATGATTTTTAAACGATATGCTAATTAAATTAGTTTTTATAGATATTAGTCAATGCATGCCAAGTGTCAAAGTAGTAGGTATAAATATTTAAAAAAATCAAAAAAAAATACATTCATGCGCTCAGCAAGCCGTGAGATACAACTTATTTTGCCACAGTCAGTGTTTTGTGGTTTAATAGGCACATTTATTGTAAGTAGGTGTTCAATAGGTATAAGTCCTAGTTAATTGTTGTGTGTCTAAGTGATTATATGGACAACTTTAAGGGGCCGAAGATGACTTAAGCCTTAATTTGACTATATAATTGTGTCTCTTCCATATTATCTTGTAACGAACTTCTCAACTCCCCTTTCCATTCTTAATAATTTAAAAAAATTACATAAGAATACAACTTATTTTACCATATTCTTTTTTAAAAATTTATTATTTGAAAAGATTATAAAAATCTCTACTATGTCCTATTTTTGGATATATCCCTTTACACAATATATCAATTGGATACATCATTTACGTGATGTATCGAGACGTTGAGTGATGCAGCTAAAATTGAAAGATGATGTATTAAGATACTGAGGGTTGTAATCAAAATCGAGACACGATGTATTGGGGCATGTAGATACGTATCGGGATTTCACCAAGTTTAATTTATTTTTAAATTTGAAAAAAGAACAAAAATAAATATGAATTATCTCTAAAAAGTTAGGAAATAGAATTCTTTCATATTTCACAATTCAGAAAAGAATATGATGAGCTAGAGATCTTGCATATTACTGTATCTTTTGTCTATGTGTTTAACAAAATATCATCAAAAGGTTGAGGACCGTTTACCTTTATTAAGAACTTATATATTTACAAAGATTCGGTTTCATCCCCCCCCCCCCCCCCAACAACACAAAATCATTTTCTCTCAGTTTTTATATTATTCAATTAGGTAAAAGTCGATCAATCTTCCTTAATTCTTTATCTAAACTCTAGCTTATTATTTTAATATTAATTCGATGTGTTTGACATTATATTAGAACGAACTTTAAGGAATAGATTTTAAACAGACTTTTAAAAAAGTGCTTTTGACAATAGCAATTTTTGTTTGTATAGTTCTTGAAAAAAGTGTTTTTGATAAGTTAGATTGTTTTTACATTATTTAATTTTTTTTTAAGGAGTCAAATTATGAAAAGGGGCAAAAATATATATACAAATTTTAATATAGAGATTATTAAGGAAAGAAAATATTTTAAATAATTTATTATTAAATTTTCATTTACTTTTGGTTTTGATTAAATAATTGTACTGAATAGTACTAATTAAAAATTTTAAATTTTATAGAGATAACTAAAAAAAGAAAAGAAAATGAAGTATGAACATTATAGTTACATATACCTCGAAAATAAAAATATTTCCACAAATTAAATCACTACAACGAAAATTAACCACAAAAACAAATAAATATAAGAAATATATTTGTAAATATGTATATATAACAAGGACAGTTGATATAGAAAAGATAATTTATTGTTTTTTCGATTCTTTAAGAAGTTAAAATTTTTAGTTTCTTCTCAACACCAGAAAACTACTTGTCCTCCTATTTAATAGCAGTTTTCATGCCTTGTTATTAGAAGGACAAAAACAGTTGTTTTGAGAAAAAAATAGTTTTTTTTTTGAAATATTAAGGTGTTTGGCCCATCTGTAAAACTAACTTTAAAGCTAAAATTTCTTGTTTCTTAAAACACACACACACATTATGTTTTTTAGCAATTGATTATATTTTTTGTATAATATGAGAATAGTAGCCATAACTGCAGTGTATTATACTATTTTAAAAAGTATGTTAGAAATTAAGTGATCAAAAGATTTATTTCAATTTGAAACACAAACTTTTAAATTTATTTTGAAATTTTCACGACCAAACATTGATTTTTCAAAATACCGTTAAATTCAAAGAATCATATTTATAGTCAAAATAGATAAATAAGAAGTAACAAAAATGATAACCACACAAGTAATTTTTTGTTTCTTCATGTCAACAAAAAAAGAAAACAAAGTATATCAAGAGATATTTTTCATGTCTTACCTTCAACATTAATTAATTAATCCCCAAATCTTTTTTAAAAAGTCTCAAATTATATATCAAATCATATAAAATTTGTGATAAAATATTTATATTAATGTGACAATCTAAATTTAAAAAATAAAAATAAATGATGTAACTATAAGATATAAATCAAAGAAACGAATAAAACAGGGAATAATGTAACCGGCCCTCTTTAGCCTTTTATGAACTTTACCCCATTTTTCGAAGTTAAACCTTTTGAGTAACTTTTATAATTATTTATGAATTATGGGGGGGGGGGGGGGAAAATGAGTGTTAAAATTTTATTAATAAATTAAGATTTATTTAAGTTTTATTATATAAAAATAAATGAACTACACCCAATTGGGAAAAAATAGGGTTTAAAATTGTTGCTGCTTCGTAGCAGCCACGAAAAAAGCACAAAAAGAAAAGAGAAAGGGGGGAAGCTTAATTGGCTGGTTGTTTAGGAAAAAAGGTATTTAGTCGTGTCGGATGATGTGTGGGATGATGATCAACACAAGAATTGCTTCAGGTAAAAGAAAGGATAATTAATGCAAAGTTTAACTTAATTGAATGCTTTTAATTTTTATAATTAGCATCTTGTTATAATAGTAGTGGATAACCATTATATTATTATTTTAATGGTCGTAGTAATAATTCACTAGGGACAGGGACAAAAATTAAAGTGGTCTGCGCTGGAACGGAATGTTATTGTTATTTATATTCTAATAGGATTCAATTTTTAATAGTCAAAATTGTTAATAATAATTGGCAAGGTTAGTCAATGATTTAAGGAATATAGACTAAATGATTGAAGGAAAAATTTTTTGTTTTGGTGGTGAATTGATGGAATTTAACATATAGAATAATTTATAATCATCTTCAATGTTAGATAACAGTGTAGTCTATGGCGTAATGTGACGACGGTTACCGATGGTTTGACTTACGATCACTTTCAAGTCGAGATTCTTTCTAATGTATTAGATCTCACATAGACTATCACAAATAATTGAAATTACGCTTTTAGTCTAGCCGGTTCTTAAACCTAAATTGTGGCTTGATTATTTTTGGAGGAATGTATGACGTAAATCCTAGACTTGAAATTGAGGGACAAATAGGAAATGTGAATTGTTGGTTGGCATAAAAATTAGGATTTTTATTAGACATTGGAGTGAGTTTTTTTTTTTGGGTAAAGGTTAGAACATACAAAAAAAAACATTTTAACACGTGCATGCATTATTCTTTGAAATATTCTCGTAGCAATTATGTGGAATAGATTATTTGAGTGGAAGTTCAACAAAAAATAAGGGGTAAGATTCAAGTCCCGGGATTTGTTCGACTTAGTTGAGGCAAGTGGATTTCTAAAACTCTTGTTAAGTGTATGAAATGCAGTATTTTGTTGTGGTATATTGTGTGGGAGTGATGAGGACTTAGTAATGAGTGACTTTTCCACATTGATTTAATTCTAATATGAAAATAACGGATAATAAAAGGGACATGGGAATAAGTGATGTGTTAAGTAGTGATTAAATGGAGAATTGTTGAAAGGCGTGTTGAATCATTGTAACATTGGTGTGTGAATTGTTTCAATGTTATGAAAAAGTTCATATCCTCTTATTATGTGACCATGTTCCATTTGCAATTTTTTTTAAGATATGGTTGTGCACAAGTGTTATGTGCATGACAAGGATGGAAAAACTTAAGAAGGATGTACAATTCGGAGGGACTATTGCGCGCCGCGAACGATACCTTTTCTGAGGGCGTGATCAGCGCTGCGATGGTATATTATTGAGGGTCGTTTATTGGTAGCGATAGATGCATGGGACATAAGAATGTCCTCCATGGGTTCCCGGAACTGAGAGACAGCCGATGTGTATCACTAGTTGACATTCATCATCATACTTGACCATTGCATTCTTTGCATTCCTAATAATTATCATTAGTGACTTTGCTATTGTGGGTTTTGCTGATCTTGTGATTGACTTCTGAGAACTTTATGATTGGAGTATATATAAATTTGTTTGAAGTGTTGTTCCTTCAGGATATGTTAATTTGTTGAAGTGTTTTTTGTTGAGGATATCTAATTTGTCTCAAAGTGTTGAGTGAAAGAATGATAATTTGTCTAGTGTGTTGTGAGTACGTGAGATGCAAACGGTTGCGTTGTTTTGTTAGGTTGGGCTTGATTTTATGCAGGTTGTAGTGGTGGAGGTTTGGTTGGGGGTCGTAGGAGTAAGTTACTCGTATTTCATCCCCTTATCTTGGGTTTAGAGGTTTACCTGCATGAGTGTCGTGTGATTGGTACTCACTCATGCTTCTACATTTTTTGTAGGAACTCGCCCGGACTGTATGATTGTATTCTCTTCTTGTGAGGATTTTCCTGAGATTTGTGAGGTAGTTTGTTGGTCATATCAAGCATAACTCTACTCCTATTATGATTTGGTTCTCTTAGAAACAATATCACCATGATACATATTTTTCTTTTGATTAATCGTAATACTTAAGAGTTTGTACACGTGACAAATACAGGTTTTGGGTTAAATGTAAGTTGATGGTAAATGTTTTGCATTTTATTGTAATAGTTAAGTTTTAAGTTGACTTCTCTTGGCGGGATAAGACGAGTGTCATCACGTGTCGATTTTTGGGTTGTGACAAAATGGTATTAGCACCCAGGTGCATAGGTATCATGTGTATTCAAGTCGAGTCTAAGTAGAGTCTTGAGCATCGGTATGGAGACGTCTGTACTTATCTTCGAGAGGCTATAGTGACTTTTAAGGAAATCTGCACTTCTTAAATCTCTATTGTGGATACTTTGTCCGATTTTGATTCTTTTCGCCTTATTTGATTCACTCTCACTGTAGTAATGATCGTGCGTAGTTCCTCATTTGAGTATTTGGTGTGTTGTATTTGTCATTAATGTCAGATTTGTTACAAATGTGAAAGTGATATATTTATGGAAAGGATGTACTATCAGATTTAGAATGTTCAACGACTCAAATAGATTGAGTTAGGTGATTACTTGATGAAAGATTTCGAGGATTCGGTTGAACAATGGTTTAGCGGACTTCATGAGTGTCTTATACTTAGGTTTAGCGTACTTCATGAGAGTCTTATACTTAGTTTAAGCTAGTCATCTACTAGTGGGATCAATACTTGTGTTGTATAGGCAATATCTTGAGTGGTTTGTCAAGTAAAAGTGAAATGACTAAAAAGAAGGTTAGATAATGATTGTGATAACGTTACAAGCGATATTTAATGAAAGTTTTATAACATATATGGAATACATAGTGAGAATGGATGAAAAGTGATATGAACTAGGGAGATCAAAACTTTATTAAGTTCATAAATGAGGAATGTGAAAGAGAAATCCTAAATGACTACTGATAAAGGTATGGATATCACTTGATAAGAGTTATGGAGTGTGTCTCGTCCGTGACCTGATGTATGAATTAATTCACTTTAGGTGATGAGACCTGAATTGAATTGAGTAGTGATTATAGTTTACTTTATGGGCAGGAAATCGTGTGAGCTTATTGAGTCTAATCTTCTCGAGGTGTATGTGTTAAATCCTAGTGGTGGATCTACAACTGACTGTCATTTGTGGTATACTAGTGATATATGACAGATGGATTATGTTCGGTTTGTAAGCATGATACTAACTACTTAAGAGTTATAAATTGTATCAAATGTTAATATAATGAGATTTAATGTTGTATTAATACTTAACAAACCAACTAGCTTGTTACCATAGACGTTTGGATTAAGTATTGTGTATAAAAAGATTTTAGTGGTGGATCATTGATATGATATTAATGTGTTGAGTTGAAAAGTGTATCGCGAGGGTTTTAAATGAGGACCGATAATTTCAACTTCAAGTCCAAGGAATGGATAGATTCTTCAATGACAAGTTTATTGGTAAAGAAAGTCTTAAAGAGTATATTTGTGTGAATATAATTGAAGATTTTAGTAAGAAAAGACGTTTAAGATTGAGTTAGTCCTTTGATTTTAGTTTGTATAACTAGATTTATAGTGTCCTATTTATGAAAAAATTTATTTCAGGGTGATGACAAGAGAATAAGAATATTTTTTTTGACTGCAAGGGTTGAACAAGTATCTTCAGAGGGGTTGAGAATTGGATTTAGAGATACGTGATTTCACCTATTTTTATTTGATTATGGTAATACATAATGTCACTGGATCGTAATATTGGTTAAAAACAATTGAATAAAAAATCTAAAAGGAAGAGTGTAGGGAGTTATATCGAGGTATGATGGATTATTTCTGCTATCGATTTTGAATGTGATAAGAATATGGTAGGAATTTTTAGCATAAAAATATGATAAGGTGAGGGAAGAGGCGAACTAATAAGAAGAAGATACGTGAATTCATTTAAAGTATTTCATGTATAAAACATTGTTAATAGAATAGAATGTGTTGTTACACGGTTGGAAATTGAAATTAAAGTTTTTCATTGTGGAAATTTAGGTTTGTGGTGTGTGTTAGTGTGTTTTGTTCAAGGTATGGCATTGGTAGCTTGAAATTGATTGATCACATCTGTATGAAGCATTTGGAAGGACTTATTGCATTTTTGACTAGTAAAATTTTAGTTGACTTTTTGATTGTATACGCTAAGGGGGGATTACACGTAAATTTTATTTAGAGGATAAGTAAAAATATCATGGGTTGTTGGTCAATGTAACGACCTTGTTTAGTCGTTTTGAGCAGCATATTTTATTTCGAAAAATAGGCTTTGACGCGACGGACCCCACGACGAACGTAATGGGCGCGACGGACCGTCAGCAGGGTCTCCGTTTCAAAACCACTTGGAAAAATCTGAAATTGGGTACTGAACAATCGCCTGACTCTGACCTGTCACACGAAAATGGCAGGACGGACCGACACAGGGTGCGGACCGTAACAGAATCTATGGTGGAACGAGTATCTGACGGTTGCGACGAACCTGCAGGAAGACCGTCGCAGGCACGACGGGGCCGCGCAGGTTGCGGAATCCCAGTCTGGTCGGATTTCTTTATACGTTTTAAGCGGACCGTTTTGACTATTCTGCTGTAGTTATAAAAGTTAGAGGGGTAATGTTAATAAGTCCAATTACTGGGGGTTAAAAAGAGGGTAGAACATTAAGTAATTAGTGGGTTTATTATTGCCATCTTTGACACTTAATTATATGTAATTAGGGTTGGTAAAAGAAAGAGGGTTTGAATACATGAAAAATAGAAAGAACAAAGAGAGGGACAGAAAAAGAAGAGGAGAACGAGTAGAGAGAGAGAGAGACGAAGAGGGGTTAGCAAGGATTTTGAGAGTAGCTTTTGATCGGCAATTCTTCGGTGGAGGTAGGTTATGGTTTTTTTTTTACACTATTCGTAGTAAACTCATTAATAGAGAAATGATATGTTGGTTGGTATTATATTAGTCTTCGATATGCTTAATTGTGTGTATGACATGATGTTGATTTTTGATTTGATATAATATATATGAGTGATTTTTAAAATAAGCATGTGAACTATTGAATCTTTAAATCTTGAAGATCGAAACCCTAATTATACTTTGTTAATGATGATGCCCTTGGTATAAAAGAAGGCTTGATGAACGGGAAAGTGGCTGAGATTAGGGGATGGGTGCCACCGTTCCAGGTACCAGGATAGTACTGAGGATCGGAAAGTGTCACGTTCCGAACCACCAGGATAGGCTATGAGGACGGAGTGTCACGGTCCGGTACCAGGGATAGATATGGGATCGGGTCCAGGAGTGTCACGTTCCGACACCAGGATTAGGTATATTGAGGATCGGAGTGTCAATGTTCCGAAACCATGGGTTAGTTGAGTATATGGATCGGTTGCCATGTTCGCGGGTACCAGGATAGTATATGAGGATCGGAGTGTCACGTTCCGACACAGGATAGTATATTGGATCGGGGGTGGCCCACCATTCCTCCGGTTCCAGGATAGAATTAGAATGAGGCGCGAGTGTCACGTACCGACACGAGAGTAAAGAATATAATGAATCTGGAAAAAGAGATAATATCTCAATCTAAAGAAATCATGTTTTCCCAAAGAGTGTGGTGTGGAGGCTTGAGGTCTCATAGAATGATCGGTGATATTATAAATGATGTTTGTACTTGTGTATCACATGTTAAGAAATAGTTGATGTTATGATATTATCTGAGTATATGGGTTCTTTTTGAGTTGGACGATGATATCTACTCAGTAATTGTGGGTGTACTGACCCACCTACTTTATGTTGGCTTTTGTAGATGTGGTATGACAGCAAACGTGACGTCATTCGACTAAACAGTAGTTCAAGCCAGTCTTCGTCCCACACCGGTATATTCAGGGGAGTAATGCTGCTAGCTTGGACTGGATCTCCTTTCCTCATGTCTTGATGCATTGAAGTTTCGGCATAGGACTCGCTTTTATTGTTTTAGGCTTCATTACTTAGAATACTCTAGTTTAATAAATTGATCATTAGATGGCTTGTGGTGATGACTTCCAGAGTTGGGGGAAGTATAGGATGTTGAATTTTAGAAGGAAGTTATTGATTGTCTTTATTTATGAGTTTAAGTCTCCGCATGCTTTATGTTTTATATTAAATGATATGAAAAGGTTGTTAGATGTGGTTCGCCTCACATAGAAGGGTAAAATGTGGGTGCCAGTCGCGGTCGGTTTGGGTCGTGACAAACTTGGTATCAGAGCATTAGGTGCGGTGGTCTCATCACACAAGAACAGGTCTAGTCGAGTCTTAAAGAACGGTATAGGGGGACGCCTTTACTTCTTTGAAGAGGCTATAAGACTGTAGGAAAATGCCATATTTTTTTGTGCTATTACTTGGACCAATTGGTATCTGAGGTGATACAAATTGGTATCTGGACCATCTGCACTCTATTTCGCAGATGTTAGTAGAACTAGAAGCAAAGCCTACGCCAACATCAACATCAGCAAGCCAAGAGGCATCTGCGCAAGCCACTGGGGGCTGTAGCGTCGAAGTGGGATGGAAACAGTGGCAAGAGGCCGCGGTAGAGGGCGTGGGAGGACGTCCTCTAGATGGATGAGGAGGCACTAGCCCATCTGGGCTAGAGGCGGTGACTCTCCATCGACTGAGGAAGTAGTAAGAGATGGGGAGGAGGGGAGAATGAACAAGTACAGAAGAGGAAATGCCACCCCAACCTACCCAGAGAGGATCAATCAGGGTTCTCGCTATCTTAGTGGGTTGTTTGATCAGGGGCAGGCACCACCAATGTTTTTGGCACCAACACCTCCGGTTTCAGAGGTACAACATGCAGCAACTATGGCCACCTCGTAGGGATGCCTCATTAGACCTAGGCACGTTTCACGCCTTGGACTATGGGCCTTATAATTGACAACGATCAGCATGAACTTTTTAGAAGTTCTTGAAATTGAAACCTCCAGTCTTCAAGGGTGCAAGGAATTAGAGTATTGCTTACGATTTTCTGGTGTTGACTTTCTTTGAGCTACTACACAAGATGGGTTATAGTAGACAGGTTTGGTGTTGAGTTCGTGAGTTATCAGTTTCAAGGGAACGCCAAAATTGTGGTGGCGGACATGTTGAATTCAACCAACAGTGGGCACCACCTATGACTTGTGGCCTATTCTCTAGTTTGTTTAGGAGAAGTATATCCCCAGACTTGAGGGATAAGGAAAGGGATGAGTTCTTAAGCCTAGAGCAAGTAGGATTCGGTAATGCATTGAGGCTAAAGGTTCTGTTGCACTATCAGATATGCCACCCAAACTTTTGTTTCGTCACAAGGCGGATCGCCGTTTGTGAAGGGGTTTTAAAGATCAGAGTTGCGGAATTTCAGCTTTACAGGATAGCGGCCCACAGCGAAATCTTCAAGAGGGGGTAGTAGACTTCGTAGTAGAGGTGGAAGAGTGAAGGCAATGAATTCACCATGTGGCATCGACATCAAAGAGGGGTTCGAAAGGGGGGTGAGTTAAGGTTCTTACTTGAGGACAGGGTTCGGAGGTAGGTTACTCAGTTCGACCATTGAAGTCTCACGACAGAAATGTTGTTAGTTGGGAGGTCCACCCAGGACAGGTACAACACTTCTATGAGGAGAAACCTATGCGTGAATCGAGAGAGTGTTATTGAGTGTGGAGCATGGGGCATAATTCAAGAGGTATTGTCCAAAACAGAGTTATTAGACCCACAACAGCTAGAGGTAGAGGTGGTCATGCAGAGGCCGTTATTCTGGAGGGCGTGGTGGGCCGGGGGTAATGGTGGTCACCAAAAACGGCCGGGGGGTTGTAATGGGAAAAACGGAGCCACGTACATTCACAACATGATAGGGGCACGGACAAACAAACGAAAGGGCCCATGTTATGTTTCCTGGGGTAGATCAGAGGCCGGATGAGGAGGACATCTGATGAGTGTCATCCAAGGTTTATCTTCTGGTTGGGATTGCATGTTGCTTCTGTATTGTTGATCCGGAATCCACATTTTCGGATGTAATATTCCTCCATGTGCGAATGGTCTAAATCTACATTGTGAATTAATTGAAAATATGCTATTCGGTTTCTACTCCAGTGTGTGAGGGTCGGGTGGTAGTTGAAAAGGTAATAGGTCTTGTTTGGGAACTTGTGGGGAAGCAACACTTATGGAGATTGGTTATCTTAGAAATGGTTGATTGTGATGTATTCTGGTAGACTTGGCTTTCTCCGCCATATGCGATCTTGGAGTGTAATGCTAAAACGTGACGTTGCCCAACGCCTGGGACCAGATCGTTAGGGGGGGAGGGTGACTACACTTCAATCGGTGCGCTTAATCTCCTTTCTTCGTGCGTCAAAGAAAATGGTTAGGTTAAAGGGTGTTTAGATTCTTGGACATCTCAAGGATGAACTACCCAAGTACCTTCGATTGACTCAGTTTCGGTGGGTCATGGAGTTTCTTGAGGGGTTCCATGCAGATCTTCCGGGTATGCCCACCAGATAGGGATATTGCTTCTGTATTGATATTGAACCGGGTACTCGCCCCAGTTCTATAACCCCCTTTAGAATGGCTCCCGCGGGAGTTGTAAGAGGAATTAAAAGCCCAAACTTCACGAGTTGTTGAGGCAAAAGGCTGCATTAGACAGTGCATCTCCTTGGGGTGCTCCGGTTTTATTTGTGAAGAAGAAGAAAGGATGAGCGGTTTCGGGATGTGCATAGACTTACCGGCAGTGTAAGAAAGGGTGACATAAAGAACAAAGTGATCCATTCCTCGCATTGATGACTTGTTTGATCAGTTACAACGGTGCTTGTTGGTCTTCTCTAGATTGACTGAGATCCGGTTATCATCAATTGAAAATACAGGGAACGGATGTGCCAAACTGCTTTTAGAACCAGGTTATGGGCATTACGAATTTGTGTGATGCCTTTTGGTCTTACGAATGCCCCCTGCTCGGTTCATGGTTTGATGAACGGGATTTTAAGCCATATTTGGACTCTTGGTGATCGTATTTATTGGATGATATTACTGATTATACCCAAAAGTAAAGGGAGGAACATGAGCGAGCATTTGAGAATGGTTTGGAAATGTTGAGGATAAAAAAGCTTTATGCCAAGTTCTCTAAGTTGAGTGTTGGTAGATGCAGTCCTCTTGGGGCACGTGGTTTCTAAGGAGGGGTGATGGTGGATCCTTTTCTAAGATCGAAGTAGTAGTGAAGAAATTGCCACTAATGTGTCAGAATAAGAAGCTTTGTTGGTTTAGCAGTTATTACCGTCGATTTGTCAAGGGATTCTTCTTCTATTGCTTCACCAACTGACGAATGGGAACTAAGCAAAATGTTCATTTGTATGGTCGGATGAGTGTGAGGAAAGCTTTAGAAGCTCAAGACTCGTTGACTACTGCACCAATTCTCCAACACTTGCAAGTGGGAAGGCAAAAGAAAACTTCATGGTGTAGTGTGATGCCGATTCGGGGTTTGGGTGCAGTTGCTTAATGCAAAGAAGAATGGGATGCTTAGCTTCAAGACAATTAAAAGTGGCATGGAACGGAAACTATCCAACGCATGATTGGAATTGGCCGCGGTGTTGTGTGCACTTAAAGCAATGGAGACACTATTATATGGGTTTTATGGTTAAGTGTGAGGTCTATACGGATCATCGTAGTCTACAGTATTGCTTTCACTAAGAGAAGATTTGAAGTTGAGCAGAGGAGATGGATGGAATACTGAAGGACTACGGACATCACTATTTGTATCATCCGGGAAGGCGAATGTTGTAGAGGATGCTTTAGTAGAAGAAAGGCGGGAAGCATGGGAAGTCTAGCTCAACTTGCAAAGCTTATAGACGCCCATTATCTAGGGAGGAGTCAAGATTCTGGCTAACGGACCTTATGATATAAAGTATAATGAGAAGGGAGGATTTTTAGCTTGTGTGAGGCAATTCGTCCTTCCCTTGACACGAATTAAAGGGACGCAGCAGGTTAATGATGAAAATGATCCGGATCGAGATAAAGTATTGCAAGGAGAGGTTAAAGAAGCGAAAAATCGATGAGAAAGGTAAGGGTTTTTTGAGGATTTAGGGAAGGGTATGTGTACCCCGCTCGATGATGTTTGATCAACACTATTCTGACAGGGCTCCATAGTTCAAGGTTAATTCGATACAGCAGGGTGCAAACAAGATGACGTGACCTAAGCAACACTTTTGGTGTGAGAAGAATGAAGCGTTGATATTGTGGATTTATGCCAAAGTCCAACATTGTCAGACAAGTAAAGTATTGAAACACCAAGGCCCGGAGGAAACACTTCAGAGAATGCCCATTCCGGAATGGAAATGGGAGAGATTGCAATGGATTCGTGGTTGTCTCCAAAGAATTGGGGCAAGTTCGGGACTCAATTTGGCGTTATGATGTGGACCGATTAACTAAGTCTGCTCATTTCATTCCAGGTTAAGGTGGACTTACAATGCAGAGAAGTAGCCAAAACTTTACATCTCAGAAGTTGTCGATTGCATGGAGTTCCACATCGCATATCAGAAGAGGTACGCAGTTACTTCTAAGTGTTGGAAAAACATTGCATTCGGGAATTTGGAGTACTAGGTTTGGATCTTAGTACTTGCGTCATTCCTCTAGACCGACGGTCAGTCTGAGCGAACGATTAAGTGTTGGAGATATGCTTCGTGGCATGTGTTGAATTCGGTGGCCCATTGGGATAGCTTCTTACCCTTAGACGGTGTTTTCATACAAGAATGCTATCACTCTCAAGCATCGATTATGGTCCTTGAAGCATTGTATGGTCGGAGATGTAGGTCCCCCATGGTTGGTTGATGCTATTCGAGGTTAGAACTTGGGGTGGGTTATGATCTTTTGAGGATTCGATAAGACGAAAAAGTGAAATCTATTCAGAGAAGCTGCTAGCGGCGCAAAAGTACAAAGTAGACAAAAAAGAATATGAAGATCGACAAGGTTAGGAGACTTAGAGTTCATGGAGGGTGAACAAGTCTTGTTGAAAGTGTAGTTTCGCCCATGAAAGGGTGATGCGGTTCGGTTAAAAGAGGCAGCTAAGCCCAAGGTACATTGGTTCCTTTGAAGTACTTAAGCGAGTAGGGGAGGTGGCTTAGAGTTAGCCTTTGCCTCCAGGGCTGTCCGGAGTACATACGGGTATCCTGGGGTCGAGTGTGAAAAGATTACCATGGGATGGAAACTTAATTATCCGATGGGATTCAGTTTGCTGATGAGAAGTTGTCTTATGAGGGAGGAGCCTGTGGCCATTTAGATAGAGAAAATTCGCAAGTTAAGGTCAAGGGAGATGACTCTATCAAAGTTCAATGGACGGAGAACGGACCCCGTAAGAAGCACTTGGGAGACGGAGGCAGAATGCGAGAAAGGATACCCACATCTGTTTGTACAGGATTCAGGTATTCCTTTTCGCCCTTGTTTTCCTTCGTTGTGATGTTCGGGGACGAACGATGGGTAAATTGGTTATCTATTGGTAACGACCTGTGTTAGTCGTTTTGAGCAGCAGATTTTATTTCTGGGGACAAGAAATAGGATGAGGCGACGGACCCCACGACGGACCGTAATCGGGCGCGACGGACCAGCGCAGGGTCTTCGTTTTTCAGAAAACACTTGGAAAAATTCTGAAATTGGGTACTGAAATCGACTCTCGACCTGTCACGACGAAATGGCAGACGGCCCGTCACAGGCGTGACGGACCGTCACAGACTCTATGCGTGGAAATCGAGTCTCTGTCGGTTGCGAGACCTGCAGGCCAGATCGTCGCAGGCACGAAAGGGGGCCGTCGCCGTTGCGCAATCACAGTCTGGGTCGGATTTTCTTTATACGTTTTAAGGGACGCTTTTGACTATTCCTGTTTAGTTATAATGTTAGAGGGTTAAATGCTTAATAAGTCCAAATTACTGGGGGTTACAAGAGGGTAACCTTAAGTTAATTAGGGGGTATTTATTGCCAGCTGTTTACACTTACATATATGTTAATTTAGGGTCAAATGAAAGAGGGTTTGAATAAAGAAAAATAGAAAGAACAAAGAGAGACAGAAAACGAAGAGGAGAACGAGTAGATAGAGAGAGAGAGAGAGACGAAGAGGGTAGCAAGGATTTTGTAGAAGATAGCTTGTTGATCGCAATTCTTCGGTGGAGGTAGGTTATGGTTTTTTGTTTTAAATATTCTAGTAAAACTCTTAATAGCGACATGAATAGTGTTGGGTAGTATTATTAAGTCTTCGATATGGCTTTACTTGTGTGTATGCATGATGTGAGTTTATATAATATATGAATGTGAAAAATAGCATGATGAAGCTATTGGAATCTTAAATCGAAGAAAACCTAATATACTTTGTATGATGATGCCTTGGTATAAGGAAGGCTTGATGAACGAAAGTGGTGAGATTAGGGGAGCGGGTTGTGCCACGTTCCTGGTTACCAGGAATGTATATAAGGATCGGAGTGTCACGTTTCGACACCAGGTATTAGTATTTATGAGGATAGGAGATGTCACGTTACGTTAGGGTACCAGGATTTAGTATATGAGGATCGGAGTGTCACGTTCCGACACCAGGATTAGTATATGAGGATCGGAGTGTCACGTTTCCGACACCAGGGTAGGGTAGTATATGGATCGGGTGCAAAGTTACGAGTAGTGGTACCAGGATAGTATAATATGAGGACCGGAAGTGTCACGTTTCGACACCAGGATAGTATATGGATCGGGGTTGCCACGTTCCAGTACCAGATAGAATGAGGAGCGGAGTGTCACGATACCGACACGAGAGTAAATAATATAATGAATCTTGAACGATGATCATTTAAATACTCAATCCAAAAGAACATGTTTCCCAAAAGAGTGTGGTGTGGAGGCTAGAGTCTCACCTAGATAGAATCGGTGATATGATAACTGATGTTTTGTAACTGTTGTTCTCACATGTTAAGAATATGTAGTTGCTTTTATGATATTATCTGAGGATATATTGCTTTCTTATTTTGAGTGGCCGATGATATCTACTCAGTACTTTGGTGGTTGTACTGACCCCCTAACTTTAGTTCTTTTTGTAATCGTGGTATGCAGCAAACGTGCCGTCATCTTCGACTCAAACAGTTCGTTCAAGCCACGTCTTCTCATACGGATCTTCAGGGTAGCTAATGGCTCTAGCTTGAACTCTGGATTCCCTTCTCATGTCTGATGCCTTGAAGTTTCGGCAGAAGGAGAGCTTTTATTTGTTTTAGCTTTTAGAATATTCTTAGTTGGTAAATTGATCATAGTGTTCTTGTGATGGTTGATGACTTTCAGATTTTGGGGCATTATACTAGGATGTGATTTTAGAAGTTATTGGAATTGTCTTTTATTTATGAGCTTAAGGCTTTCGGCATTGTTTATGTTCGATATTAAATAAAAGGGATATGAAAGAGCGTTAACTCCCCTCTCTCTTGGTTGGGTTCGCTCACATAGAAGGGTTAAAGGTTGGGTGCCAGGTCGCGGTCAGGTTTTGGTCGTGACATTCAACGGATAAAAATTGGTAAGCGAGAACAACAAAAATGAACAAGAGTCGGTGTTATTGAAGATTTCAAGGATATTCATAATTTTGTGTCTGGGAAGAATTAAAGAGAAGTAGTGAAGGAATAAGACATCTCAATTGATTCTTGGTTCGAAGTTGAAGGACGTATGAATTTACATATATAATTTCTAATATTTCTATGGATGTGAATTTGTTCGGTATAGGCTAACCAGGAATTTATCAATAATTTTTATGAATATAGGATTTTGATTCGGGTGAAAAATAATGAGGGTGTAAGATGATGTGTTCGTATGTGAAGTTAAATTGTTCAAATTATGATAGGTAATTATTTATGTTAAACGGTGTGGACCTATATTTTTACATAATTAATGAGGATTTGAGGAGATCAACACTACATTGTTGATGAGACGATACACACTTTTATGATGTGTTACATAGACATTCGATAGCGAGTAGAAGTTATGAAGTTTTGGTATTCGAATTATTAGAGTGACCAAAAATTTCTTAAGTATTAGTATGACGGTAGGATGGTTTGAAAGTAGTGAAAATTTGTTATCTGAATATTGTTGAGGGAATTCACATTAAGTTTGAATCAAGGTTGTATCCGATGGTAAAGACTTTTATATTTTAAAATTTGCTGTGCTATCGTCTTAAGTGTGACCTTGTATTTTTATGAATTGGGTTTAATGCTTAAGTGGAAAAAGAGGAAGCCATAGTTTGACTATTTTGGAGGTGATATTGTGTTTGTTAAGAAGGCTTTTATGCTACAAACAATTTAGGTAAATGACTGGTGGACCTATGTTGTTTGGTGGTATGAAGAATTTTAGCTTAAATAGAGTACTGTGAGAAGTATGTGGGGTCTGATAAATCTAGTATAGGTACAATCTTAATGGAACCAAACCGGTGAATTGTGGGCAGACAATATAGAGGATGGACTAAATAGAAATGGTTATATGGGCATTATAGAGGGAGTATTGTGTTATTTGATTTTGGTTTTTAACATCTTTATATTATCCATCTTCATCGTTTCAGGCATGGTTTAGAGTATGATTTTTGCATATGATCATGTCCATTTCTATATCTATGGTGAATCCCTAGTGGTGGATCAGATGTATTGATCCTCTTACATCCTCTTATTAGGGTCAGATCTTTTGGTATACTTTGGTTATTTCAGCTATGATAGATTTGGTGTTCATTGGAATAGTTGATGTATATAAGTAGTTCTACATGCATAACCTTTCTTATGACAACTTATATAACAGGTATAAAGAGTTTTAATAGTCTTAGAGTGTTGTCAGAGGTTCTACATTTCAAGTTTATCACTTTTGGGTGTATTTGTTCCTAGATTTATTCTCCTCGAGTTAGATAAGTTTTTTCTATGAATGATGGTACTACCGAGTCTAAAGAATCAGATTGTATAACTTAAAGCTTGTGGAAAAGGTTGTTCTGTCTGTGAATAGAAAAAATTTGATAAAATTGTATTATGGTGAGCATGATTGAGTATGTGGTGGTGATAAAGTTTAATTTGTTGTATCGTATCGATTTAGAAATGTTGTATCTTGGTTATGTGAGAAATGTTAGTCATCATGATTGTTGTGCGAAAATTCCAGGTTTAAGTTTAGATTGGGTTATGGGGTATCACTGGCTTTGATTATCAATCCTGATTATGGTACTTTATCTTTGATTTGAGATTTTAGGTTTTAAGTAGCTTGATCTTGGATGGAATGTCTTAAGGAAAGAGATCCACTATGAGAGATGGAAGGTTAGGTTTTAACTCAGGCTTTTGATATGATCGGTTTGTGTTTCTTTACATTCGGTATGGTCGAAGACGAAACATGGATTTTTAGTGGTGGATAATGTAAACGACCTTCTTAGCCGTTCTATGAATTTTACCCATTTTTCTAAGTTAAATCTTTTTAGTAACCTTTATATATAATTTATGAATTATGAAAATGAGTGTTATAATTTTTAAAGTAAATTAAGAGTAATTTAAGTTTTATTAAATAATAAATTTAAAAAAATGAGCTACACCCAATTGAAAAAAAAAATAGGGTTAAAAATTGTTGTTATTTCGAAGCAGTCACGCAAAAAACAGAAAAAGAAAAGAGAAATTTAGGGGAAGTTTAATTGGCTGGTTGTTTGGGAGAGGTTTTGCAATACAAAAAAAAAGGTATTTAAACGTGCTAGATGATGTGTGGAATTATGATCAACACAAATATTGCTTTAGGTAAGAGAATAAAAAGTACTGAAAGGTTTAGCTTAATTGAATGCTGTTCATAATTTATTAGATCTTTTTATAATATCGTGAATAACCGCTTGTTAAATAATACTTTAGATGGTATAGTAGTACATAATTCCCTTAGGGGCCAGGAGACAAAATTGAGTGGGATGGCAGGAAATTGTTATTTCGTTTATCATATTAAATATGGGATTCAATTTTAATAGTTTAATATTGGTTGATAATAATTGGCAAGGCTTAGTCTAATGATTAGGTAGTTATAAACTCCTGATGGGAAGGAATGTTAGTGGTGAATTGATGAATTTATCATAGAAATAATTATATAATGATTCAATATTTGGAAACAGTGTGGTGTGGTCTATGCATAATGTTAATGAAGGTTACCGGCTATTGGTTTACTATGATCACTTATCAGTCTAGCTTCTAATGTGCAGTATAACAAGGAAATTATCACACTAATTTGGATATAAATTAGGGTGTTAGGTCTAGGGTTATAAAATGAAATTGTGTTAGCTTTTTTTTTTTTTGGGAGAAAAGTTATGACATAATCGTAGCCTGGAAAATTTAGAAAAAATGGAATGACATTGTTTTGTTAGAATAAAAATCTTAAGGAATTTATTAAACATTGGGGTGGTGAGTTTTGGGGTAAAGGCTAGACACATAATAAACTATGTGATAATTGTTTAAAATCTATCGTGGTCGATTTTATTGAATAGATGTTTGAGTTGGAAGTTGGTTAAACGAAAAAAGAAAGATTCAGTCTCGAGATTTTTGATCAATTGAGGCAAGTGGCAAGTGGATTTCTTAACTCTTGTATGTGTTAAAAATGCGTGTATTCCTTGTGGGTATATGTGTGGGAGTTAAGAACTGCGGTGATGGATCAGGACTGTCCACAAGTATTTAAATTATCTACTATGAAAATACAAGGGTAATACAAAGACAATGTGACAAAATTGCTTGTGTTGATGTGTTGATATGGAAGAATGGTTTAAAGGGCTTGTTCGAATATGGTTAATGTTGTTGGAATTGTTACAATGTATGAAAAGGTCAATCCTCTTTATTTGTCCTAAACATGTCATTTGAATCATTTTAAGGACATGGTTGTGACAAGTTAAGTGCCATTGCGAAAGGATGGACTTAAGGAGGATATACCATTTTGAGGGACATATCGCATGACGCGATGGATACTATATTTTGAGGGACATATCGCGCGCCGCGATGTTTGCTTTTATCGAGGGTCATGTCATGCGCCTTGACTGATGCATGGACAGATATGTCCCCCATGGGTCCCGGATTGAGAGACATCGGGTATGTATCACTAGGTCAGACATGCATTATCATACTTGACATTCATTCCATTGCATTATACATACTTATCATTAGAGTAGTTGATATTGTGTTTTGCCGATTTTGTGATTATTTTTCTGCAGAACTTGTGATTGATCAATACTGAGCTTGTTATTGAGGATATGTAATTTATTGAAGTGTCTTTATTGATGATATGTAATTTGTTGAAGCTTTTTTGTTAAGGGTATGTAATTTGTCAAAGTTTTTTTGTGGAAGATATGTAATTTGTCTAAGTGATGTTATTGAACTACCTGACATGTAAATGTGAGTTGTTTAGAATGGGTGATTTTTATTGCAAGTGTATGTGGACGGTTTGGTATTGCGGTGGGTAGAGTATCCGTATTTTCATTCCTTAGTGTGTTTAAAGTTTTACTTGCTTGAGTACTGTGGGTTTAGATACTCACTACTTGCTTCTACAATTTTTTGTAGGTTACTAGCCCATACCTGTATGAGTATTATTCTCGTATATCACTTTCTGAGGCTTTATGGAGATTTGAGAGGGAGTTCTTAGTTCTGCATTTTATTGTAACATTTGAGTTTTAGACTGACTGGTTTTGCTGGGATAAAACGAGTGTTGTCACGTCCATTTCTGGGTCGTGACAAATAAGCATCAGAGGAGAATAAAGAGGCACCACAAGACGACATGTTGACATTGTGTTGCCTGTTTATTCCCCTTTACTAGATTTTTTTTTTTGTGTGTGTGCGTGTGTGTGTGTAATGTATATATAGAATATTATATAATTTGTTGATGTGTGAATATTAAACATATGTATGAAAGCTCAAACGTACTCACAGATTGGCCTCTGCTGGGTGGATTGCTCTCACTATTAATTTTAGATTTAGTCAACAAATAGTGAAAATATTTGGGACATAAATTGTGGGCCCAAATAATTTGAGGGGGCACAAGAAAGTACTTTAGTTGATTTAGATCGATTTTGGATGACCCTTTGTAAAATCTCGAATAGAATGCATACAGGAGAAAAAAAAGTAAACATGGCAAATTATAAGAGAAAACGAGGCAAATGAGAAAGAAACTGCCTCAAATTACTATGTTATATATGGGGAAGCTTGAGGGGAACTCAAACATATATGAGCCCTCAAGCAGTAACGACAAGAGAGTTGTAGGTGTTGTTTGATTGTTTATCCCTATTGCATTCTAGATTTTGGTCCACAAATCTTGAAAAATATTTTGGAAGATAGAAAAGAAAACTTAAATATAGTCTCAAAAGTGGAGGACATGTATAAGGAAATAGAGAATACAATTGAGGGATAAAAAATTATTGCACAAAAGAAGGGATTTTATAGTTGGTGTTTGGTTGTTTTTATTTTTATTAGAATATATTTTATATGAGTTCAAAATTAACAAAATCTACAAATCTTAAGAACGTTGAAAAGACCAATTAATGATCCTAGCATGAAAATCATTTTCATAAGGCAAAAATATTTTTATTATTAAGTCAACTTTTGTGTGGTGACTATTGAAATTCCTTTTCTTGTCTCTCTACATATATATATGTCAACTACTCAATTTCATACCATAGAGTCAATAATATAAATATTGATAGCTTACATAATTTTGACTCACATTTTAGTTCTATTTCACCATTTCATCGATTCGACTTAATTGAATTATATTATTTTTTACTTTTTTGAAAATGATTGAGCATAATTGTCCTTTTATCTACTGTCAATAAATATCAGTTATCACCTTCTTTTTTTTAAGTCTATTGATTAGTGCGTCATTTTTAATTAAAAGCTACTGAATGACTACTCTAATAAGTTACTATATCAACTGACTTAACCTCACTTGAAAACCTACCAAAACTTACACTTAATTTTGAAAGTTAAATTTTTCTCTTGACTATATTAGTTTTTTTCCTTTATTTGGGTTGAAAATATTTGAACATAAAGAGGTCCAAAGTAAGACCCAAATAGTGGATAGTTTCGAAAGAGCTGAAACAAGCAACTTGTCAGGCCCCGAGCCTACATCCTGGACATGGCCGACACCAAATGACCATTGGTGGTATTGAGAAAACCCTTGTCCTAGCTTGAAAAACTAAGCGGAAGACTCAAATATAAGATATAATCTTTAGAAATAACTTTAATGTAATAAACTAGACAAAGTGGCAACCCAAGACTTAGTCAATTGCAAATGAACGGAAAGACTAAGAAAACGAATATCATCTGTCTATGAAGACTTTAATATAAAGATGGATGTTGGGACAGGACCGCAATCATCCTAAAAACTGAATACTAAACAAATAGCTAAAAATAAAGATGTCCTCTGGAATGAAGGGAGGCTCACCAACTGACTTTGAGTTGGTCATTGGACTAACGGTGCGGTGCATCTGCATCATAATACAATGCAGGCTAATTAACATCTGTACATTAAATATATGAGTATGCGAGTTGGAAATCTAAAACAAACTTAAGCTGGAAAGGAGTAAGAAGAGAACCTTACCTTGACTCTTTTCAACTCATGAACACCTACTCATATATCAATAAAATGAAATTTAAAAGAAAACCCAATATAAAGAGAAGTTGACTGAAAACTTGTTGTGAACTCTATATGTATATATATGTATACAATAAATCTTTGAGATATATGTAAAAGTACAAATAACTTATGTATATGAAAATTCAACAACTTGTGTCGGAGCTTTTCTAATCGGCAACCATCACTTAAGAGCTATAGTGATGATACAACGTTACTCGGCCCACACTGCGCGTCCATCCTAACCTTGACACACTATAGGACCTGAATTGCCCAATGGATAAACTAGTAAAATGCGAAAAGGGTTCATATAAAAAGTATGACCTTTCTACCCAGGATGACTACATGATTTTCATGAGGCATAGAGGTAATCTAAAAGTCCATACCAAAATCGGTGCTAAATACTACTCCCAAAATATTATCGGCTCTTGTGTTTTTAAAGATATTGTTTTGTGGTTGTTTGATAGCATGTCAAAAAAACTTTATATTAATAGCTCTCTTGGAAAAAATCATATTCTCTGCTTCTTAATTTTATACAGCTATACTTATAACTTAAAACTCGGTATAAAGCGTTCTTACTCTCGCACTTTAAAATGTGCAACAACATGTTACACTCTTACAAGATTATTAACGTTAGTCTCCTCTATAAACTTTTGGAGAATGAACCTCAACTGCATTAATATCGTTGCTCAGACCGTAACGTTAGTCTCAAAACAAAGTTTTAAAAAATGTTGGTTAAAGACACGTGGTCTTAAACAAAGTTAAAAAGGTTTCTTGGGAAAGACACTTAGGAAACATTAAAGAACCACTTTTAACTTGCTAATCTAACTCTGAGGCATTGACTCTTACTCTTTTGACTTGATGGTAATTTCCTTGAATTGGAGTATGCATTCCAAGGATATGATCTCATCTTTATGGCATGATTTTATGTGTTCAGATGTGACTTTAGGGTTGTTAGGAATCAAAAAGGAATGGAAATTATGGGTATATCACTTAAGAACTAGAATGAAAAGATAGGAAAAGAATGGGGTCTCCATGTTACCTTGACGCTCATAGAGGAGCGGAGCACAAGAGCCTGACATACAGACTCTGGTATGTGGTGCTCTAGATGGCGCGGGCAGAGCCTGTCATACAGAGGTTGTCCTAAGGGGCTCTGTTATGCGCGGCGCCCCAGAACCTACTGGACGGGATTTTTTATTTTGCTTCACCAATTTTCATCTCTAAAGCTTCTAAACTCCCATGGATTTTCCCGCAAACACTTAGGATCACTAAAATTCTCAATACCCAATAGTTTAGACTCATAAAAAAACCCAGAATTACAAATCAAACAACCAAAGATATACTACAATTCAATGAATAAGAAGTCAAGGTTTTTTTCATCAAGATCTTCAATGCTCATAATTCAATCTACTCTAATTGTGCTTATTTAAACATATTGTTGTGTGGATGGAAGAATCCAACACATAAAGATCTCACATACCTCGATAGGGATCACCCTCGATAAACTCTTTAAAGATCTTTGCAAAATCATTTTTTTTCTCCTTTCTCCTTCTTCTTATCACTTTTCTCCCAAGACCGAGCTATATTCAACTTTTATAAAACTGAACTAAGTCTTATTTTTTCCCCTAAAAAACCCTTAAAACAAATTAGGAAGTAGTAGTTGGGAAGACAACTTTTCCCTTACTAAAATCTGGAATAGACTTTCCTCAGTCCAACAATCCAACTTCCGAAAAGGCATATCTCCTTCATACGAAATCAAGAACGCCCAACCTCGATTGAGTTGGAAATATCTATCTAAAGGCTTGCCAACCATATAAAGAACTGACACTAACTCATCCTGAGCTAGAACTTTCAGATTTTTCCTTTTCTTTCAAAAATAATTATTCTTAGTTTCTTTTTTTAATTCTAGCTCTTATGGTTACGAGATGTTCAATATCTCCTTCTTGGGACCGTGGGTTTTGTCCTTGAATTGAGAACTCTTTCACAACCTAAAGGTAGTCACGTGTACCACCCTAAAACAGGACTACTTACTTCAGTGAAACCTAGATCATAACACGTGTGTCTGATGTATTGAAGTCCCAAAATGTTTTATAATGAGGTAGGAGGTCAGCGGTTAAGGTTCATGGATGTTTGGAGGCCCCAACGTACAAGAAAGTCCCATGATGGTCTGAAAGGTTTTCCTTGAAACGACCTTAACCTTATGTGTCTGTGTTGTTTTGGTGAGTTTATGTGTGCGGTTTCAATGAACAATTATGTGAGACGGTCATCTCCCCTAAAACGGTATATGAAATATTTAGGTGTTGTAAAATCAAGCGCAAAATTCTCCAAGGAAAAACCAAAGTTCCTTGAGAAAGGACCCATCATTTGGGCCAAGGCTGTCCATTTTAGACTCACCTACGGAGGGCTTCGACGCCTAGTGGGTGGAATGATGCACCTTAGGTGAGAACACATTTCAGGACTTAGACTAGGGTTATTAAGATCCAAAAGTCAATTTTGAACACATCAACAGTCAGAGATGACGGCTCGTCTGTGGACCTACGCCCAATCGATGGCAACCATCGATGGTGGATACAACTGCTTGCTAGTTCACTGTAAAGTGTAGCAGTGAATTGGTAAATTCAGCCCATTTCCAAACAAATTAAAGGGCTGTTTCCTAAGTTTATTTTTACTATTATAAATAGTTTTATAAGTCTAACACACTTGAGATAAATTCCTTTCCAAAATAAAAACCCAAATTCTTTAAAGAACTCTCTAGAACTCCATTGGTGCCAAAACTCAAGATAGATCTTGGATTGAACATTCCTTTGTGATTCTTCATCAATTCTTCATCAATTCGTGGTCTAGCATCAATTGAGGTATGATTCTTCATCCTTGAATATCTTTCCTTGAAGGATCCAAACTTCAAATTTATTTCCAAAGTGTTTTAAAAAAGAACTTGTCTTATTTTGATACCTAGCCATGAGTTCTCGCATAAAGAATTCTGAATCATTATATATTGATTGAATTTATGTTAATTTGATGATTTTAACATAACACTCTATGAAACCAAGGGCAATTTCATAAAAAACTGCTAGATTTACTATTTTATGGATGATTTGTTAAGGTCTTAATATTGTTGACTTCTTATGTAGTTTAATTAGGGCTAAAGAATTATGATATAATCATGTTATAATTGTTAGTAGGATGCCCTAAATTCATAAATTCTTGTTTTATTATCGTGTATTGATTCGATATTGAAATTGTTGGGTTGAATTGTAAAATATGGCTATTGGTAAGAGCCTTGGTATATTGTTTTGGATAAATTGGATATGGATTGAAGTAGTGAGGTTGGATCAATGGTATGTTGACCTAGCTTTCTTTATATTTTGTAGGCTTTACATTGTAATGATGTTTGGTATGGTCCACTTATGGTGGCGGTGCTTATGTGCTATCGGCATTACTTTATGGATTGTGAAATAATGTGGCCTCGTTGGCATTACTTTATGTATTATTGCTTTATTATGTTATAACTTTATTATGTGAATATTATGAATGTCTTGGTGAATTGTGAGGTTATGTGGAGTCAAAGCATGAGTTCTTCTACTTGATGGTGTGTGTCTCTAGTAGTCTACAATGTAGGCATTATGTGGATTAGTTGACGTTGAAGTATGATGTTTCTTGATAGATTATTATGATACTTGTGATAATTAGATTGATGAATATGTATTATTGAGTAGGATAACCTATAAATTATAAAGGTTATAACAATGTGGTTCTTGAATGATATGTTATATGTGGTGTATATGTGTGTCTTATTTTAGTATACTTGTGTCCCTTAACTTGATACATGTAGAATGTTGAATGTAAACTTCCTGGACTTAGGTTACCTAAAAGCCTATAGTCTTGTATGTTGATATTGTGACCTGGAACTAGGTTAAGAAGGTGGCTACACTGCGGATTAGCTTCGACTAGATCCCGTTTGTGGAACCTTCAACACAGATTTGACAGGTTTAGGATATCCTTGGGTTGAAATCCCGATAATGGTGTCCTTCTTGTCTGAACGGTCTGTGGACGAGGGTTGACTGGCTGGAACGGCATGAAATCATCGTTAGAAAATCATTGAGCTATACTATTCATCATTGTAGAAGGCGACCCTAGGGACTCCGTGTAGGTGTTATGATTTGGTGGTGAACTCGATATGGAACCTCTTCATGTACTCTTTATTGAATTTACTATATGAAAACAACAAGTCTAGCACCCAGTGGTAGGGTTTGGTGTAGCTCTAGTTAAGGTGAGGATGAGTTTTAAAAGAAATCTTCATATTCTTAATGATGGGCTACATGGGATGTGTCCAAAGTTATACCATTGTCAAGTGGACACCCTTATAGGATAGGTGACTGCCAGATCCATGCGCTATAATTTATCCATGGTCTATGTAGTTTTATTTCCTATTCTGATCATATGAAATATCTACTAGTGTTGGAGAAGTTCTATGAAGTTTATATCGTTGCATGGGAGACTATCTAGACATTGCACAATTAGGCTTTGATGATTTTAGTGAGTCTGTAGGTCTTTTGTAAGACCATTACCTGAATGTCCTTATATGATGAATGTCTCTTAGGTGAACTAATGGAGATGATTACATAAATTATTAACCATGTTAATGAATGAGTACATAACTAAAGTAGTTTAAGGTTTCCTAGTAAAGGTGTGAAGAGGGCATAAGAATGGTCTTCTCATGTCATACCTTGGGAAGTCTTAAAAATAACTCTTTATAGGGAAAGTAAATTGATAAAGTAGACATGATCTAAACTTAGGTAGTATTGAGTGTATTTAGGTAATCTTGAGAGGGTTGTGATCGTTCTATTCTTAATTACATACGTAAGTCTTATGTGATAAAACCTTCGGAAGGAGTCGTGGCTCTTTAAATATATATATATATATTATATATAGATACTATATATAGATATTATTATAATTAGATATGTGTGGTGTGTGGTGTGTGTGTGTGTGTGTGTGTGTGTGTGTGTGTGTGTGTGTGTGTGGTGTTAATGTGTAAATAGAGAATAACGTATGCTTAGGAAGTTCATAAATGATATTCATTGGATTGTGCTGTGAAAATGCAAGATTTGTATGGGTGGTTCGCTTCATAACTCAATCAAGTGAGCCTGGAAATAATCTTTGGTAGTAGGAGTCTCATGCTGATTTATTTTGTAGGTGTATGATGTTTATATTGTAAGGTGGTTTACTTGAAATTAGAAGTGAGGTTACAGTGACCTCTGTTAGATGTGCTTTAAATTGATCATGAAAATTACATATGACTTGTATTGCATAAAGGTGGATGCTTTGGATGCTTAAATTGTGGGTTCTTATACTTTTAGTATGATGGGATTTTATAAATAAAAAAAAAAGAGGATAAAAAAATCTCTCACGAAAGTGTGTTTTCTCATAATCTTATGCATTAAGTATAATAAAATAGGCATTATACTAATTCCATAATTTGGTGTATAAGTCTAAAGGTTTGTTAGGGGGAAGGTGAGAGAAGCTTGGTATTGAAGCAACTCTTGGAAACTAGTCTTAAGGGATTCAAGCAAAGTTAAAGTATGTCCTCACTTAACTTGAAGGCATAAACTATTTAGATTTCGTTTATTCAAGGTATTGAAGTAGACAAGTTTATA
Source organism: Solanum habrochaites (assembly GCA_027704765.1). Classification (NCBI taxonomy): domain Eukaryota; kingdom Viridiplantae; phylum Streptophyta; class Magnoliopsida; order Solanales; family Solanaceae; genus Solanum; species Solanum habrochaites. The sequence continues at coordinate 59,345,659 of JAKWJA010002489.1, read as the reverse complement.
TCATTGTGATCGTTGGGCCTGTTCCCAAGTATTCTTGACTATAGAAGTTTGGTTGTTGGGACAAGCTAGGGTCCTTGAGACTTTTCAGTCACCCTCCTTTCCTACAATCTCCTAATATGAAAGATGTTTTAGAGTCTTTTTGTAGTGAAAAAATTGGTAATTCCGCACTTCTTTTATACATGTATGCAAATGAACGATGTCCAAAGCGCGTGTACAACGACCTCCGAAAGGTCAGGACCACTCGCACTCCACAAAGCAGAACAGTTCCATATATTGTAGGGTGTGATACTCAGGGCTTGCAAAGATTTGTATCTAGGCATGCGGGTATATTGCAAAGTGGTTGTTAGAAATCAAAAAGTCTATAAGCCACGTCTAATAGAGTCGTGTCACCTCTTAATCAATAGCTTCTTTAGTTCCTGGTGTCGAGTGAGATAAAAGTTATTAGGTATTTCTTTCAATGGCTATTTGTCCTATGTGGTCATTGATATGAAGGGTGGAACTAACTTGAAGGATGGCGGCAGGCTATAAGATTGGACAGACGGGAGGTTGAAATGAGGAAAGGAAATTCCTCCACGAGAGGGGTTTGCCCAGGAATGTATAATGGGGATAGGGTCTATACCTTTAACTATCCCGAGTCATTAAACAATAAGTGAATCTGCGTGTTGAAATGGAGGTCAAGGATATAGAGAGTACAGTGAAACATCTGGATATTGAGGGATTTGTGAGATGAATCACTCCTATCTTCTTGGCTTTATGGTTGGACAGGGATCCCAATGAGTTTTAAGATGTGTGTACAGGGTTGCGTGCATGGGGGTGACTTCTAAGGAAAAGGCGGAGTTAGATTCTTACAATGAGTACGGTTGCGCAGTGTGGAAATCAATGAAAATAATAATAGGGCTCCGGGGAGTCGGGTCCATTGTTGGAGAGGAGATAAGGAGGACTTTTACGTCCCCCTTTTCATGTGCCTTGACCCACGCAGGGCAAATCTCTATACATGCCCCGCGCAGGGGGTTGTCCTCTTCCCTTCTCTCCCGCCGTACCCGTTTTATCCCGTCCCACCCCAGCCCACCGCACCTTCTCTCATTCTCCGTTTCAACCTCTTTCCACATCTTTGATTTAGTTTCACCTACTCTACCAACCCTCGCCTGTTACTCCCTCTGACCTATTTTTTGCTGCTGCGATCATCTCTTTGGTCCTTCCGCGCCCACCGTTCCTACCCGTGAGTTCCAATTCCCACGCCTACAGTATTAAAAGGCGTAGCCGGTGGGATAAGGGAGTCGGGGGAGCTTCGAGGAAGTGAACCTTCCCGTGTTAGGAGGGATGATGCGTTTGAAGTGTATTCGTTGATCCTTGTAACTAGCCAAAGAGAGGTAGATACCAGGGTGTATGCGAAGTGAAACACCGGAGTAACATTACGGAGGACACATACAGGATTACTGAAGAAGGGTAGAAGCCGTTGAAGCAAGAGGTCAACGCCATGTGGAAGAAGAGAGTCGCAAATCAATATGGGACTAGTTCTTCAAAGGGCAAGCATGGGGATAGGTAGTGGCTTTCAAATTACTAAACCCACTTGTTCTACTTGTGGTAAGAGGCACTATGGGGAATCTCTATCCAGTACCAATATTTGCTTTGGTTGTGGTAAGGATGGCCATAAAGTGAGAGATTGTCATGCTATTGCGACAAAGAGGGAGGAAGGACAATCAAGTTTCTCATAATGCTTTGGATGATGATGGTGTTGTTAAGTTATAGATTCTTCTTTTAGTTGTTATGAGTTCCTTCTAAGTTGGGGAGTATGGTGAGTAGTATAGTTTTGATTGATTGTCTCATCTCTTCTATTAAATAAATCTCGTAGCGAAGTTAGAATATTATAGTAGCATGTCTGCATTGTGTGTCCTAGCGACGTATCCGCCCCGCAGTGGAACCTGGAACCTAACGAGGTTTCATTGCCTTTCGCATGTGGCAATGACAACAGTAGCGCACACAAACACCCACCCCCCCCATGACTATCACACCCGAACCCATGTAGACCGCAGCAACGCCACACACACAAACCAAAGCCCCCCGACACCCACACCCCCCCCCCCCCCCCCCCCCAAAAAATAAAAGAAATAAAAAGGTTTAGACACTTTTTGAGGTCTCTTATAGTGTATATGAGTCAATTAGAAGGTCTAGAAATCAAAATGTCCAAGAACGTCCATGATGTCCAGAAACTAGTTTAATGAGGTGCTAGTGTGTCTTGGCCTATTTGACTGACTTTTAGGATTCGTAAAATGATGTAAATTGTTGGAAGGGTGTCTAATCTTGTAATAAAATTAATTCGTAATCAAAACGCCAAGGCATGACTTCCCAAGGACCAACCAAGGGCCCTCGAGGAGGACCCTTGCATTTTGTTGTCCAAGGCTGCCTAAGGCAGTGTTTACAAATGGATGAAATCCACAATCCATTGACCAATCGACGGGGCGTGGACTACTTACATAGATGGAATAGTGATGGAATGTGGTGTTGTGCTTTAATTGGTTTGGTTGTCATGATAGTTATGGATGTATCACAATATTACACCCTAATTGGGTTGAGTTAAGGTGTGATGGTAAGACTTTGATGATTGATTATGAAGGAGGCTTAGTAAGTCTTGAAATCCTATCCTTAATTTAATTGTGGTAAACTTATTGATTAAGTGATGATTTATATATTGAGTACATCTTGTATTAAGATTTATAGGGTTGAGTTATGATGTGAATTGAAATTTCTTGATATGGTTGTGAGGTGTTGGCTAATATGTAAATAATATTAAGGATGTTGATGATTTACCACTGTGCCTTATTATTGAAGTGATATGGCAAATGTGCTAACATCACTTATGTTGAATATTATGAAAGGACTATAATCATGCAATTCTTATTGAGGTTATGGATGATGATGATAAAAGGGTATACCCCATGACCCTACGATTAAACTATGATGATTAATAAAGGTATTAAAGACCATTTCAAAGGGACTTAGATTAGTCTGCATTTAGAGTGAGGAGTGTCCTTCGACACCCCACATTGGGAAGGTAAAATCACAAATGTACTATTGAGATTGGAGACCATAATGCATGTATCATAAAAAAGGTCCCAACTATATTTGATAGTTCTTGAACTATGCTTCCCCCATAGGAATACTAGCTAGTTGATTATTGTAGTTTCTATCTTAATGTATTCACACTACCTTGGCAAGTTTTCCGCCTTCCTTGGTTTAGGGTTTCATGAAATTGGATTCCACATTAGCTCATGTGGTCTATGTCGATTAGGGCAAGATGTTCACAAAAGGTAAAATGAACTAAAGGAATGAAGACTAACTAGGATAACCTAAGGAGTTAAGCTTAGTCTAGGTAGGTGTATGAGACTCTACCTAAACATTTCACTAGCTAGTTTTAGGGAAGTCTTACGAGTATGTTCTTATATATGAATTTCACATCTTATGTATATGATGTTCTTGCACAATTATGATACTAAATGATTATTAGTTTCACTAATGAATATGTGTTTGTCTATATTTCTAAATAATGGTTATATGTAAAATTAACATGAATGGCTATGTTGGAAGTTTAATGTGATGTCACGATTCTTGTTTGAATTTATTTTGAGTGAGAAGGTTATGGGTGTTTTGCTCTGGTCATTACAGGAGTTGCTTAATGAGAGTCATGGGTTACTTGTGTGCCTTTTGTTATGTTATAATGAACTCTTATCTAAGCTTGTTGCTATTATAACTGATGATGGAGTGCTTTGACATGTGTCCAATTATGTGATATGAATGTTGAATTTTGAAGAGGACTAGCATTGGATTGGTTTGTGAATGTACATGCTTTTAGAACTTATGCATAGGATATTATTGTTGATCTTCTTGAATGTTGAAGCTTTACAAAAAGGTTAAAATAAGGCATATTTTCATGAAAAAGTTCCATTTTGAGCATATTTGATATATGTGTCGCACGTGCTAGTCTCATTAATTAGTACAAGTGGTGTACTAAACTCAATTTATCCCTTCCTTCAAACATTTTAGGTTACCGTCGTTGAAGGGATTTGACATGGACGGAACGAAAGTCTTGGAATTCTTATTCATCCAAGTTGAGTAGGTTGTCACTTTCCGAGAGCAATGCATTAACAAGCTTATGAAGTTTTTTAGTTTTAAGACTCTTATGTGCTTTCCTTTCCATTTGGATACTATACATTGTAAAGCCTATATGTGGCTCTATTTCTTTGATTATGGGCTAGGCCCTTTTTGATATACTCTTGTGACATGGTTATGAGATGAGACATCTATTTGAGATTATGTTATATTTTATATATGTACGTGCAGTAAAAGTATAAGACCTTGCAATATTTCTATACGAAGGGTCTATGTATACTCGATATAACTATTATTTGTATGTAGAGTTCTATGTAAACCTCAATGTATAAGTAATAAAAAGTTTTACATTTTTCTGCATTTTGACCTATGAATGTAATGATGTAAGTTAAGAGGCTAGTCTTAGTCCTCAAAAAGGACAACACCGGTAGTTACGTATAGGGGTGTTCCCCGGATTTTAAAATTTTTGTTTCATTGCATGAGGTTGAATATTTTCTAGTCGATGTCTCTCTAAACCATGTCTAAATTCATAATTATGAAACGCGCAATCATTATGGATAGGAACCTATATCATGCTTAGGAAACTCTTACTTTCTTGAATGTCAAATATCGTGCCTCTAGAGTTTTGACTCTACGTTCTTTTAGCATCTAATCCTTTTAGTGTTATTATAATAAATGAATACTCAAAGGACCGCGACACGAAGATTTGAAAAAGATATTGCCAATACAAGAGCTCCTCCCCGAGGCAATCAAGTTCTTCCTCTTGAGGAAGAAGTCAATGACGACCAAGCTCCGGTCAATCCTCCTCCTCTTGTGACGAACGTTAATGTAAGATCTGCTCTTTTCCACATGGCCCAAGCCATTAATACCAAAGAATATGCGATCACTACACAAGCTCAAGCCATGACGGCCCAAGCTAATAGGGAGGTTTACCTTGTGTAAACAAACATGTTGGCACCATGGCCTCCCATTTGAGGGATTCACTATAGTGAATCCCCCTATATTCTAAGTGTCCAAGGTTAAAGAAGACCCCCAAGAGTTCATCGATGAAGTCTACAAGATTCTTTATGCTATGGGGTTGACTATTAGTGATAAGGCCGAGCTAGCTACTTACGAACTCATAGATGTGGCTCAACCTTGGTATGTCCAATAGAGGGACAATAGGACTTTAAGAGGTTTACCCGTGACTTGGGAGGTGTTCAAAAAGGCTTCTTTGATAGATTATTTCCTACGGAGAAGTGGGAAGCTATAGTGGTATAGTTCATAAACCTTCATCAAGGAGGTATGAGTGTGCCTGAATACTCTTTCGAAATTCACTAAATAATCAAAATATGCTCCTTCTTAGATTCCCAAGCCTAGAGATGAAATGAACGCTTTGGACGGGGGAGAGAGATGTCGGATGACTGCAAGAATAATTTTCATTTGGCTATGCTACATGACAATATGAACATTTCATGTCTCATGGTTCATGGTCAACAAATGGAAGAGTCAAGGGCTTAATAGAAAGAGTAGAAATTGCAGGGAACCAGGAGGGGGGGCCCGATCTTTTTATGGTGGTCCGTCAAAAGGTAGGATAGAAATCTAAGACAAGACTAGGTTCAATAAGAGGGTGTCTAATAAAGTTTCTTCAAAGTTCCCTAAGGCTAGGGATGATATGGTGTCTCAATCTAAGCCTCAAAAGGGAAGAGGTACTAGTTCACTAACCAAGAAGCCAACTTGTGGAAAGTGTGGAAAGAGGCACTATGATTAATTTATTAAGGGAACGAATACTTGTTTTGATTGAGGTAAAAGTGGGCTCAAGGTTCAATATTTCCCAAATTGAAAGGTTAGCAAGGAGGAGTGGCAAGCAAAGTGGTTCAATGAGCTCCAAAAGGAATCACTTATATGCTCTTCCCGCTCTAGGGGTGGTAAAGCGACTTCCTTCGACATGATGACCTGGTAGTGAAAGTCTTTTCCTTGATGTATATGCTTCTTTTATATGTTGTTACCCGTAGTGGGTGTTGAGTGAAGTTATGGCAAAGAGAGTATATAGAAATCGTCCAATAATGTTGCCCAATAGAGTTACTTATGTTGAACTAGTAGAACTTGACATGATTTATTTTGATGTCATATTGGGTATGGATTGGTTGCGGGCTTGCTTTGCCTCTATAGATTGTAGAAAGAGATTGGTGAAGTTTAACTCTCTAAAACATGTTTTATAGTGGAAGGAGGGAAATTCTATTCCTAGAAGGTCGTATCATCTCTTGTATTGGGGCTTGTAAAATTATCTCTAAAGGGTGTTTATATCATATAGTAATAGTCCAAGATTTAGACTCCGATATTCCTCTCATTGAGTCAAGCCCCATAGTGAGGAAATTTCTGGAGGTCTTTCCCAATGATCTTCATGGTGTTCCTCCCGAACGAGAAATAGTTTTTGGTATCCACTTGTTATGGGATGCAAATCCCATTTCAATTCCTCCTTATCGGATGGCTCCGAATGAATTGAAAGTGTTGAAGGCTCAACTTCAAGATTTACTAGACAAAGGTTTCATTAGACCTAGTATTTCTCCATGGGGTGCTTCGTTTTTTTGTGAAGAATAAGGATGGTTCCCTTAGAATGTGTATCGATTATCATCAACTAAATAAAGTCACTATTAATAAAAAGTATCCTCTCCCTCGGATGGACGACTTGTTTGATCAACTCCAAGTGGCAAGCTACTTTTCTAAGATTGACTTTAGATCGGGGTATCACCAACTTATGGTGAGAGTGAAGATATACCATAAATGATATTCCGGACTAGATATGGTCATTATGAGTTCTTAGTAATGTCTTTTGGTCTCACTAATGCCCGACGACATTTATATATGTCATGAATAGGGTGTTTCAAAGTTACCTAGATTTATTTGTCTTTGTCTTTATTGACCACATCTGTGTATATTCGACAAATAAGGTTGAACACATGAACCATTTGATGGTGGTGTTACAAGTGCTTAAGGAGAACCAATTATTTGCCAAGTATAGCAAATGTGAATTTTGGTTGAGGTCGATGGCATTTCTTGGTCATATCATCTCTAATGAGGGAGTTGAGGTTGATCCAAGGAAATGGAGGTGGTAAAAAGTTGTCCTAGACCGTTGACACCAACTGACATTAGAAGTTTCTTGGGTCTAGCGGGTTATTATAGGAGATTTGTGGATTGTTTTGCGTCCATCGCATCTCCCTTGACTACTTTGACCTAAAAGAGTAAGAAATTTAAGTCGTCGAAGGCATGTGATAAGAGTTACGAAATCTTGAAAGATCGGCTTACTAGTTCTTGAGTAATTGATCTAGATTATAACTTTGATCTAAATTTCTTATCTTTAGCTATGAACTAGTGATGGAATGTGGTGTTGTGCTTCAATTGGTTTGGTTATCATGTTTGTTATTGATGTATCACAATATTAAACCCTAATTGGATTGAGTTAAGGTCTGATGGTAAGACATTGATGATGGATTATGAAGGAGGCTTAGTAAGTCTTGAAATTCATATTCCTTAATTTAATTGTGGTAAGTTGTGATTAAGTGATGATAATATATTGAAGTACATCTTGTATTAAGATTTACATGGAAGGTATGATGTTGAATAGAAATTTCTTGACTATGGTTTGTGAGGTGTTGGCTAATATGTAAATGTTATAAGGATATTGATGATTTACCAATGTGCCTTATTATGAAGTGATATGTAAATGTGCTAACCTCACTTATATGAATTATAATGAAAGGACTATAATCATGCAATTTTTATTGAGCTATGATGATGATGATTATACAAGGGATATACCCCATGACCTACATTAAACTATGATGATTAATAAAGGTATTAAAGACATTTCAAAAGAGACTCTAGCTTAGCCCCGTTTGAACTAGAGTGAGGAGTGTTCCTTCTCACATTGGGAAGGTAGAATAACAAATGTACTCTTTAGATAGAAGGCCATAATGCATGTAGCATAAAGAGGGTCCCAACTATATTTGATAGCTCTCAACTACTATGTTTCCCCCATAGGAATACTAGCTAGTTGATGATGTAGTTTCTATCTTCTTGTATTCGTACTACCTTGGCAAGTAGTCCGTCTTTCTTGGTGTAGGGTTTAATGAAATTGGATTCCACATTAGCTCATGTGGTCTATGTCAATTAGGGCAAGATTCTCCCAAAAGGTAAAATGAACTACAGGAATGAACACTAACTAGGGTACCTCATCTGGTTAAGCTTAGTTAGGTAGTGTAGAGACTCTACCTAAACATTTTCACCGATTGTTTTAGGGAAGTCTTAGGAGTCTGTCTTATAATGAATTTTCACATCTTATGGATATGATGTCTACCATTGTGAACTAAATGAGTATTAGTTCACTAATGAATATGTGTTTGTCTAAATTTCTAAAGTATGATTATATGTAAACTTAAATGATATGCTATGTGAAGTTTGATGTTAGTCATGATTCTTGTTGAATTTATCTTATTGAGTAAGGTTATGGGGTTTTGCTGGGTCATTACACTAGTTGGCTTAATGAGAGTTCATGGGTAATTTTCTAGCTTTGGTTATGTTATAGTGAACTCTTATCTATGTTTTTTGCTATTATAACTTGATGATGGAGTTTCTTTGACTATGTGTCCAATTATGTAATATCAGGTTGACCTTGACTAGACTTAGCATGGTTGGTCTTTTCTGTACGTGCGTTTAAGACTTAGAATATGTGGGGTTATTGTTTGTATGGAGTTTGGGTGGTGCTTGAATGTTCATAAGACTTTCAAAAAGGAAAATAGCATGTTTTCATGAAAGGTTCCTTTTTAGCATGATTTGATAATATGTGTGCAGGTAGTCTCATACTTAGTACAAGTGGTGTACTAACAAAATTTTCTCCCTTTCCTCCAACATTTTAGGTTCCCGTCGTTGAAGGGATTTGACATGACATTGAACGAAGTCTTGGAATTCTTATTCATCCAAGTTGAGTAGGTTCTTACTTTTCGAGGGCAATGCATTATCAAGCTTATGAAGTTTTTTAGCTTTAAGACTTATGTGCTTTGCTTTCCATTTGGATACTATACATTGTAAAGCCTATATGTGGCTCTATTTCATTGATTATGGGCTAGGCCCAATTTTATATACTCTTGTGACATGGTTATGAGATGAGACATCTGTTTGAGACTATGTTATATTTTATCTATCTACGTGTAGTAAAAGTAGAAGACTATGCAATCTTTCTATACGAAGGGTCATTATAATCGATATAACTATTATTTGTATGTAGAGGTCTATTTAAACCTCATTGTATAAGTAAATAAAAAGTTTTAAATTTTTCTGCATTTTTGACCTAATGAATTTAATATGTAAGTTAAGAGGCAGTCTTATCCTCAAAAGGACACGCCGTAGTTCGTATAGGGGTGTTTCCCGCGGATTTTAAATTTTGGTTTCAAGCATAGGTTGAATATTTTTGAGAAGATGTCTCTCTAAACCACGACTATGTAGGTTCATAATTATGAAGCGCGCACCACTTATGGATAGGAACCTTTATGATGCTTAGGAAACTCTTACTTTCTTGGATGTCGAATATCGTTCCTCTAGAGTTTTGACTCTACGTTCTTTTAGCATCTAATCCCTTTATTGTTATTATAATCAATGAATACTCGAAGGATCGTGACCTAAAGACTTGAAAAAATGATTGCCAATACGGGAGCTTCTCCGCGAGCAATAAAGTTCTTCCTCTTGAGGAAGAAGTTAATGACGAACAAGCTCCGGTCAATCCTCCTCCTCTTGTGACGAACGTTAACGTAAGTCTGCTCTTCTCCACATGGCCCAAGCCATTAATACCAAAGAATATGCCATCACTACACAAGCTCAATCCATGAAATCCAAAGCTAATAGGGAGGTTTACCTTGAGTAAACAAACATGTTGGCACCATGGCCTCCCGTTTGAGGGATTTCACTAGAGTGAATCCCCCTATACTCTAAGGGTCCAAGGTTAAAGAAGACCCCAAGAATTCATCGATGAAATCTAAAAGATTTTTATGCTATGGGGTTGACTACTAGTGATAAGGCCGAGCTAGCTACTTAAAAACATATAGATGTGGCTCAACCTTGGTACGCCAAATGAAGGGACAATAGGCCTTTAAGAGGTTAACCCGTGACTTGGGAGGTGTTTAAAAAGGCTTCTTTGATCAATTATTTCCTATGGAGAAGTGGGAAGCTATAGTGGTGGAGTTTATCAACCTTCATCAAGGAGGTATGAGTGTGCTTGAAGACTCTTTTGAAATTCACTAAATTGTCAAAATATGCTCCTTCTTTGATTCCCGTTCCTAGGGATGAAATGAACCGCTTTGTGACGGGAGTGTCAGTGACTTGCAAGAATAATGTCATTTGGCTATGCTACATGACAATATGAACATTTCATGTCTCATGGTTCATGCTCAACAAATGGAAGAGTCAAGGGCTAATAGAAAGAGTAGAAATGGCAAGAGGGCAAGATCTTTTTATGGTGGTCCGTCAAAAGGTAGGATAGAAATCTAAGACAAGACTAGGTTCAATAAGAGGGTGTCTAATAAAGTTTCTTCAAAGTTCCCTAGGCTAGGTGATATGGTGTCCAATCTAAGCCATCAAAAGGGAAGATGTCTATTTCACTAACTCAAGACCAACTTGTGAAAGTGTGAAAGAGGCACTATGGTTATTTATTAAGGAACGAATACGTGTTTGATTGGGTTAAAATTGGGCTCCAGGTTCAAATATTTCCCGAAATGGAAAGGGTTAGACAGGAGAGTGTACAACAAGTGGTTCTAATGAGCTCCAAAAAAGAATCAGTATTATGCTCCCGCTCTAGGTGTGAGAAGAGACTTCCTCTGACATGATGACGGTATGTTGAAAGTCTTCTTCGATTGATGTATATGCCTTACGTGGTCCCCCGGTGCTACCTTTCATTTGTTTCTCCCTCTATAAGCTAAATTTTGACTTTTTCCAATATCTGGGTACTTTTTATGTTGTCTACCCTGGTGGGTGAAGTAAGTCACCAAAAAGGTGTATAGGAAATCGTCCATAATATGTCCAATAGAGTTCCTTAGTTTGAACTAGTAGAACTTGATATGATTTCTTTGATGTCCATATTGGTAGGATGGTTGCATGCTGGCTTTGACTCTATAGATGGTAGAATAAATTATGAAGAATAACCTCTCAAACATGTTTTTAGAGTTGGAAGGAGGGGAATTTTATTCCTAGAAGTTCGTATCATCTCTTGTCTTAAGGCTTGTAAAATGATTTGTAAAGGGTGTTTATACCATATAGTAATAGTCCAAGATTTAGACTCCGATATTCCTCCCATTGAGTCAGTCCCTGTAGTGAGGAAATTTCTGGAGGTATTTCCCGATGATCTTTCTGGTGTTCCTCCCGAACGAGAAATTTTTTTTTGTATCCACTTGTTATAGGATTCAAATCCCATTTCAATTCCTCCTTATCGGATGGCTCCGATCGAATTGAAAGAGTTCAAGGCTCAACTTACAGATATACTACACAAAGGCTTCATTAGACCTAGTATTTCTCCATGGGGTACTCCGTATTTTTTTGTGAAGATGAAGGATGGTTCCCTTAGAATGTGTATCGATTATCACCAACTAAATAAAGTCACTATTAATAAAAATAATCCTCTCCTTTGGATTGACGACTGGTTTGATCAACTCCAATGGGCAAGCTCATTTTCTAAGATTGACTTCAGATCGGGGTATGACCAACTTAGGGTGAGAGTGAAGATATACCACAAACGGCATTCCAGACTAGATATGGTCATTATGAGTTCTTAGTAATGTCCTTTGGTCTCACTAATGCCCGACGACATTTATATATCTCATGAATAAGGTGTTTCAAATTTACCCCTAGATTTATTTTTCTTTGTCTTTATGGACGGCATCTTGGATATTGAACAAATAAGGGTGAACACATGAACCCTTGATGGTGTGTTGGCAAGTGCGTAAAGAGAACCGTATTTTCGGCAAGTATAGAAAATGTGAGTTGTTGGTTGAGGTCGTGGCTTTTCTTGGTCATAATCTCTATGAGGGAGTTGAGGTTGGATCCCAGGAAATGGAGCGTTAAAAATCGCCTATACCATTGACACCAATCGACATTAGAAGTTTTTCCTTGGTCTAAGCGGGTTATTGTAGTGAGATTTGTGGATTGTTTTGCGTCCATTGCATGCTCTTTGACCTCTTTGACCCAAAAAAGTGTCAGCATATAAGGTTCGGAGGCATGTGAGAAGAGTTACCAAATCTTGAAATAGGCTTAGTTCCGCTACGGTGTTGACTTTACCTAAGGGTACAAAGGGCTTCATTGTGTAGTGTGATGCATACATAGTGGGTTTAGAGTGTGTGCCTATGAACCATGTTAAAGTAATAGCCTATGATTCTAGGCAACCTAAGGTGCATGAGAGAAATTATCCAACTAATGATCTTGAGTTTTCGGCTAGTATTTTGCCTTGAAATTATGGAACCCTTACTTTATATGTTTTTCTGTTGAATTTGTGAGACCGCCACAAGAGTCGCTAGTACGTGTTTTAACTCAAAAGTTGTTTAAAGAATATGACAATAGGTGGTTGGATTGTAATAGATTACAACATATGTGTCCTCTATCACCCTAGCAAGGCAATGTGGTTGCGGATGCTCTAAGTTTATGACCATGGGTAGTGTGTCTATGTAAGGAATCCCAAAGAGACCTAGTGAAATAATATCTTTAGGTTCGCAGATGGGTGTGAGGTTGGCAGATTCTCCAAATGGTGTTTTTGGTCCATCATACTCTTACTCATCATATGTTGAGGTGAAGTCCAAACACACGCCTGAGCAACCATGAATGGATTGAGGAATCGATTTTTGCAGCTTATGAGTCCATTCTCTGGGGAGGATTGGTGTCATGAGATCCGGAGGTGTGTGGTGTTCCCAATATACGATGTCTTCATGCACCGGATTCTTGAGGACGCTCACGTGTCCTGGTTACTGCCATTCATCTAGGTTCGACAAAAATGTACCTGACTTAGAGAAGTGTTTTAGTGGGAAGATTGAAAAAGGACATCGCGGAATTTGTTGCAAGATGTTCCCAATTGCAAACAGTGAAAGCCGAACACCAAAAGTCCTGTTGGTTTACTACAAGAATCCATGTTCATACTTGAATGGAGACCTTATAGGTTTTTTATGTAGTTTTCCCTCGGACACAAAGCATTATTAGTCATATGGGTTTTTGATAGGTTGACTAAATCTCTCAATTTCATTACATCAGTCTAACTTAATTGCGTATTAATTATGCAAATCTTCATAGATGAGAATTTGTGTGTTGCCGATGGTAATCCCATTATCCATCTTATCGGATAGGGGTGCACAATTCCATCAGGTTGTGGAGGTCATTACAAGAATGGTTGCGTACCAAGGTGAAGTAAACCCTCCCTTCATCCCCAAACGTATGGCCAAGCGGATCTTCCATTCACCCTTGAACAATATGTTAAGCTTTTATTATTGATTTTAAGGGAGAATGGGGATAACCATTTGGCCCTTTGGCGAGTTGCTTACAACAAGTCTACCATTTTTCTATATCTATGGCTCCTTAGAAAACTTGTATAGTAGAATGTAATTCCCAATTGGATGGTTTTAAAGTTTGGTGAGTTTTGTTACTTTTGGGTCCCCGGTTGGATTTAAGACTTATGAGAAAGTTCATATCATCAGGATCGCTTGCAAATGGCCTATAGTCGGCACAGTATTATTCGATCATAGGAGAATGGATTTAATTTGAAGAAGGTGATAAGGTGTAATTGAAATTTTCTCGTATGGAGTTGGAGAGGTCTGGAGATGAAAGGAGAGCAGTGTGGGGGTGGGTTAGGGTTGGGAGGGGGGGTGGGGTTGGGGGGGAAGAGGGGGGGTGGGAGTGGGGCTATGAAAGGGGTGGTTAGATTTGCAAGAAAGTAAGTTGAGTCCTCGTTATTTGGGTCCCTATGAAATCTTAGAAAGGGTTGGTAAGGTTGCATATAAGTTGAAACTCCCTAGTGAATTGGCTTCGATTCATCCGGTATTCCATATTTTTATGAATAAGAAGTGTATCAGTGTCCCGAGTCTATTCTTCTTTTTGAAGGTCTTGGTGTGAAGGATAGCCTCTCTTATTAGGAGGTTCCGGTTCAAATACTTGATAGGAAAGTAAAGAGGTTGGGAACAAAGCGGTGGCTTTTGTAAAGGTGTTATGGAAGAATCACCTAGTTGAGGGTGCAACGTGGGACGCCGAGACCGACATCAAGTCTCGTTACCCTAATCTATTTGAAAACTAAGGTTCTTTTTTCCTATTTATAATGAAAATAATGACTAAAATTGAAGTTTTTTTATTTTTCAAGAAATTTAAATTGAAATGTACTTTTGACTTTAAAATGTTGCTCTTTGCTTGTTTTGAGTTATGTTATGCATTTTGATATGATGAGTCTTCATGAAATAATATGTAGCATGTTGGTAAGTTCAACTTTGGCATAATTGACTCATGTAAGATATTTTGAGCTCATGTTGTTGTTGTGAGAAGGAAAGTCATCAGAATGTGATTTTGAGCCATATGTATGGTAATTGAAGTTTGAATTGCCTTGTGGAAATTATATGATTGATCTAGTAAATAATATTATAATGTATTATTGTTGGTCAAATTGCTAGTCTTGAGTCTATTCCTTCCTTTCAAAATATTTAGTGTCATTCGGGGACGAATGTTCCTACGGGGGATAATGTAACACACGGAAATCTAAAACTTGTTCTAGAGCCTAACATATTTTCAAAATGTTTAGACACTGTTTAAAGGTCTATATATTGTATATGATTCATTTAGAATATATAGAAATCAAAACGTCCAAGAACATCCATGAAATTTAAAAACTAGTTCATTAAGGTGCTAGTTAGCCTTAGACTATTTGATTATATTTTAGGAGTCGAAAAATGATGAAAATTGGTGGAAGGTTGTCTAACATGTATCAAATTTGATTCGTGACCGAAACGTCTGGGGACGACTCCCCAAGGACCCTCGAGGAGGAACCTTTCATTTTTTAGTCCAAAGCTGCCAAGACAGTGTCCACAATGGATGCAACCCACAATTCGTTGTCCAATCAACGGGATGTGGTATGCTTATGTCGATCGAAAATTATTCAAATCCATGGGAAGACTCTTTTGCATAGTCTCTGAAATCATTGATGGATATGCAGCATGGAGGTTCACAGTGACCATCGATGGATCCGTCGATCATGGTGTCCTCTGTGATGACTGTTTTTGCAATTGTTTTGAATTAATTCATTTAATTAGTTGGCTTATTTAGGAGGTTAATTAAGTGTTAGGGGATTTCTAATAAAGTTAGTTAATTACCTATATAATGACCCTAAGATAATTAGACTAACCTAAGATCGCACAATTCACAAACCCAGTCTCTTCCATCTCTCTTCTTTCTCTCTCTAGTTGAAGAATTCCATTGACTACCAATATAGGAGTGGGTTAAAGGGTTTTAATGTGTTGAATTTATCCATAAATCTTCATCAATTAGTAAGGTATTAAATTCCTTTCACCTTTGAGACCTCTTTCCTCAATGGTTTCCATCAAATTGATTTCAATAGTTGAGTTTTCATGTGGGTCTTTTCCAATCTCGAAATTCATCTTGTGAATTACTTTGTTTATGATTTATTTTTGATATTACGAATATATTATAATGTATTTTAACTTAACTATGTTATGTCTTGATGGATTGATCTAGTTTGTAAAAGATTACCTTTTCCCCTTAACCCTAGGTTGTGATCTTGATCTGAATTGAGTAATGTTTGTTGAATTGAATTTGTTATTGGTTGAATTCATTCTAGTTGATGGTACTATTCAATCTTGAATAGATTAGGATGAATTATAGTCCTATCATTCTATTTATTTACTAATTTATCTAGATTATGAGTTTGATATATGTTTCTTCTCTTAAGTTATGGACTAGTGATGGATTGTTGTGTTGTGCTTCAATTTGTTTGGTTATCATGTTGGTTATTGATGTATGACGCATTACACCCTAATTGGTTGAGTTAAGAGTTGATGGTTAGACCTTGATGATGGATTATGAACGAGGCTTGGTAAGTCCTGAAATCCTAATTCCTTACTTCAATTGTGGTAAATTGTAATTAAGTGATGATATTGCATTGAAATACATATTGTATTATGATTTATAGGGTTGGTATGATGTTGAATTCAAATGTATTGAATATGGTTTAAGAGGTGTTGGCTAAAAATTAAAATGTTATATGGATGGTGATGATTCAACAATGTGTCGTATTATGAAGTAATATGTAAATGTACTAACCTCATTTATATGAATTATAATGAAAGGAATTTATTCTTGCAATTATTATTGAGGTATTATGATGATGATTATACAAAGGATATACCCTATGATCTACATTAAGCTATGATTATAAATAAATGTATTAAAGACATTTCAAAAGGGACTCTAGCTTAGCACCAAGTAAAGCTATAGAGTGAGGGTGTTCCTTCCCAACATAGGACAGGTAGGGAGAAACTAATGTTTACTTTGAGATTTGAGATACCATAATTCAAGTAGCATAACGAATGGTCCCAACTAGATTCCTAGTCTTGAACTATGTTTCCCCGGATAGGAATACTTAGCTACGTCTGGATCCACGTAGTTTCTTGTTCATAGCATTTGTACTACAGTGAAAGTAGTTTTTTCCTTACTTGGTGTTAGGGTTTCATGACCACTTGATTCCACTTAGCTCAGGTGGTAATATAGGTTAGCAAGATGTTTCCAAAAGGAAAACGAACTACAGGACTCTCAACTCTAAAAAGGATAACAGGGTTGTAGCTTAGTCTAGGTAGGGGTATGAGACTCTACCTAACCATTCCACTAGTAGGATTGAGGGAAGTCTTAGGAGATGTCTTATATATGAATATGCCTTATAATTGCTATGTTATGTTTCTGTGTTCTTGACATTGATGATGAACTAACATGATGATGAGATCACTATGAATATGTTTGATCTATTATTTCTAAAGTATGATGATATGTTACCTTAAATGATTATGCTATGTGAAGTTGGATGTTTTGTTATGGTTAATTGATTCCTACTGATTGAGTAAAGATATGGGGCTTTGCTTGTCATTGCACTGTGAATTATGAGGGTTACATGAGTAGTCTTCTTGCTTTGGTTATGTTATAATGTAATGAACTCTATATATGCTTGTTGCCTCTTATACTGTTGATGGAGTTTGCTGTGACCTATGTGTCAATGTGTGATATGGATGTTGACTTGACAGACTGGCATTGTATGTCTTGTGATGCACATGCTTTAGACATTAATGATAATTTAATATGGATTGGTATGTTCGATTGACTGTGAATAAGATTTTAAAAGGGTTTTAAAATAGCACGTTTCATGAAAGGTCCCTTTTTAGCATGATGTGATTCTATGTGGGGCATTGTGGTCTCATACTAGTAATTTGTAAAGCTAATGTGGAATCTATTTTACATCTAATATTAAGGATCGGCCCAATTTTAATACTTCTCGTGTAGCGGGTATGAGATGAGGGACATTCTATTTGAGGGATATGTATATTTCCCCATATATCTATGGACAATAAAAGAAAAGACTATTAATTTCCCATACGACGGGTCTATGGTATACTCGCTATATCTATTATATGTATGAGAGGTCTAGTAAAACCCCGAGTAGAAGTAAGGAAAAGTTTTATGTTTTCCGCATTGACCTATGAATGTAATGATGTAAGTTTAGAGGCTAGTCTTAGTTCTCAAAGAGGACGACAACGACGGTTACGTCTAGGGTGTGCTTCCTAGATGTGACTGTGCATTTCATGAAGTTATAGTTATGTTGTAAATTGAGTTTCTATGGTTATATCTCTTATAGTGTCATTCTTTCATCATTAATTGCTTAAGAGTTGTATTTTTGGAATTTAAGCATATTTCACTGTGTTGCCTAAACAGTTCAATGTAAAAGATTTTCAAATTTGAATTAATTTTCTTTTTGTTAAAAATGGTTATAATGTGTATAGAATCAATGTACATGAGCATGATAATGAATGTAGAAGTTCCTGTTACTTGAATTGAAGAATGTGAGTCTCTTAAAGTATGAGTAATTGGTGCTCCTCCAAACATAGTATTGTGCATAGTGTGGTATGGTTATATGCTGCTAGCCTTGAGTTTCTTATCTCTTGAAGGTTTTTAAAATGAAGCAAATTCCTTGAGACGAATGTTGTCCACTTGGGAGATTTATAAAAAACACCCCCCTAAAACAACCTAGGTAAAAACTAGAAGATAAACAATTGTGTTCTTGATGTTTTGAAGTCCGATAATGTGTTATAATTAGGTTAGTAGGCACTGGTTAAAGTTTCATTATGTTTTGATGTCAAATGTTTAAGAACGTCCATTACGTTCGAAAGGTTTACCTTGAAATGACCTTGTGTATCTAAGTGTGTTTCGTTGAGTTTTACAAGTCCGTTTTTGGTGAAATTCATATGAGAGGTACAAAACATGTATACGAACATAATCGGGTTGGAAACATCCGGGAGAAATTCCCCAAGGACCAACCAAGGGTCCTTGAGGAAGGAACCATCATTTGGGTCAAGGCTGTCAAGATCAGCCTCGCCTACGGAGGGCATTGACGCCCTGTAGGTGGAATATCACTACTAGAAATTGGGTCTATAGAAACACATTCTATACAAGAATTATATAACAGTTTCTATAGATAGGCTATCGCAACTGATTTTTAACGTTGCAATTTTTTTTTTGTTCTATTAGTACATTATGTAGTTAAACCGTTGCATTAGAAAAATATTTGTTGCCTTAGAGCTCGTTAACGAAACAGTGGTATTAACGGTAGCAATAAATGCATCAATAGCAACGGTTTGTCAAAAGTATTATCCAGTGAAACACTTTTCTAATCCCTCCATATTTTCCCTCTTTCCATTTTATATAAAAGTTACTATTCAACTCCTAAAAGCATAACCCCTTTATGTATTTTAGCCTTTTACGTGACGACCTTATTTTCTCCAATGAACTAAAAGAGTAACAAAGCTAAGAAATCGAAAGCTTCATGAATTAGAAATCTTGGGTAGATCTACAATTTTTCTATCAGCTTTTATCATTGTTCGTTCAAATCAAAAGAATGAGAACCCTAGCTCAGATCTCAATTGCTCGATTATCATATCTTGTATTTTAGGTGTGTCTCACTTATTTTTTCTTCAAAGGATTATCTGTGTCTTTGTAGTTAGGGTTACAATTTGTATGAAATTCCGATAACTTTCTTCTTTCTCAAATAAATCGCGCATGAATCTTCTTAAGTGTTTTGTCTGTCTGTCTGTCATAGTTAGTATTTCAAATTGCATATCTCTGTTGATGTGTGTGGCTTGTATTTTTTCTATTTTTTGGTTGCTTTGTGTTCTTTTTGGTTTGCTGAGATGAACATTAATGTGTTGAGTAATACCTAACTAGAGAAATGCTTAGTGTAATATTTCAATAAGATTATGCAATGAATGTCATCTCCTTGATAGAAACAAATTTAGGTATTTCCTACTGAAACATGCTCTAATTCTCAAGTATTGAATATGCAATATGAGTTTTTTGATTTCATGCTTTATTTCACATACCGATTCCTGCGCAACACTTTTGTGGTCATGATAGTCACAGAAGAAGGAGGAGAGAAAGAGGATAGTAGATGAGGCGGAAGACGCGTTGGCCGAGACTGCGGAGGAGGCTTGCTCTGCTGGCGTAGAGTGAGACAAAGGACACATTGGCGCAGGCAAGTTTGGGATAGCGGCTCGCCGAAGCCCACAAAACCACGTAAGCCACCGCACGAGCATGGGCAAGCGGTAATGAGGTCCAGGAAGTTGCCTTTTCGACAATATGAGTTGAGAGCGAGACACCCAGTGTCTGCCCCCAGAGGCCGCAAAATCTTTGCTTGTGTTAAATCCATAGAGTACTAGCCAGTGAGAACTCAGCAGAGCGGCAGGCACCAAGAGAACACTGGAAAGGATTGAAGCTATTATCCACATTTTGTAGGTCATTATACTTACTTGGTTCCCAGTTACCTTTCTGAAGATATGGGAGGTGAGTACTAAGTTAAACCCACTTGCGGATTCTAAAGCTTGTGTCTGAAAAAATTGATTAGCACATCATTACAGATAGATATAGCATCTTTTTTTATTGTTCTCTGCAAGAAAATCTTTCCTTCTTGTTGGGACAATAAGCAGAGAGCGTAGATTTCTCAATGCTATCAGTATCTTATGTATGACAATGACTATGACATCCGAGTGCGGCTCTATCTATATGTGCTTTATCTAAAAAAAATTATCTCATTTATTCTATAATAATCTTGTTGCAGCCAAGATCAGTCCTCTGATTTCCTCTAGGTGATTTCATTAGAGGAGAAGGAGCAGGAGTAAGTAAAGAGGATACTATCAGTGAATAAAATAATGAAAGGTGAAAAGCCAAATCCTATATGAAGTTTGTACTGCAAAATACAAGAATGATGCTTCAGATTTACGATAATTCTTTAAGGTAGTTTCCTTTTGACTACTTTGTTCGTTTTATTTTGACCAAACTTTTATTGGACCGCAGATATTCATTCCTTTATGCCTTTCTTCACTTTGTTCTTGTCTGTGAAGAGGTTTGTCACTATTTTTTATTAATTGGTTTTATTCATACACCAGATGAAATGATCTTCTTAGATACATAAAATGTAGTCTATGTCTCTTAAACAGAGATCACAAGAAATATATTTCATAGGCTGAGCATGTGAAGTGAAAGAAAATTCGTAAACCATGTGATGACAAGGACTAAAGAATTGATGATGCTTCCTTCTGTTTTTAAAGAGGAAAAAAAGTATTAGAATAGGTCATTCTACTCTTTTCCTTCATGAGTAATATTTTTCATACCAAAAGAACAATGATTGTAATCAATGATGCAAAAAACACTTGAATGTAGTTTCAAACGACTCTCTTGCTATTTGTTGGAGTAAATTTTAGTAGGAAAGATGAACTGATCGACGTTTTAACTGCCCAGGTTTCTTATGATGCTTTAATAGTAGCCTGGATTTGTTCCAAAATTGTTCTTTTTGTTTTAGATACCATCTTGATGACAAATTAAATGAGTAGAGCATTGACTGCAACATACAGAATGAAACTACTTTCAAATAATGAAACTAATGTGAGTTGGAAAAAACTGATTTGGGTTTCTCATTTTTTGCCTTACTTTAGAAGATATTTTTGACAACTTCTACTAAAAAGAATTCTTGTCATTTGGAAGTAAAAATGTAGGAGCACCGCACTCATACCCAAACTATCACTAGATATTATAGGATATAAAAGGCATGAAAGAAAATTTTAGAACCATCAATATAGATTTAGGAAATATGATAGGTGAAATCTTATACTTGTGACTCTCTCTTATGGAATTAACTTGAAAATTTGTAGTGGTCTAATATTACCCCTCTGAAACTAAAGTGTTAAGTAGAATCATTTAGTGAAGTGAGTAATTTTTTGATAGTATTCTCTAACTAGTCAAAATAATTGTCTAACTATTAGGGATGTTGCTTCTTAATTGGAATATTCTGTCTTAGAGAGAAGTAAGATGATTCAAATACTGACAAAAAAATATTAATGTCGATTTTGATCCAATCTTCATTGTTTTTCATTAAGCAATACGTTATAAACATCCATATTTAAATTTATTAGTTTTATGGAAATTGGGTATTGTACACATCGCATTTTATGGTACTTTTATTTCGTTTATGTTACACACTTGGAGGTCATGCTTTGAGATAAATGATGTTCTCTTGTTACTTTTTTAGTTATTAAAAAAGATTTAAGGTCATACAATGAGTTGATAGTGAGCCTTCTTGACCTTTAAAATTAATGGTTATAACCCCAAGGAATCAATGATTTTAAATGAAATTCATCATTAATAGATATGAAAAAACTGTCATGCTTGAGCTCAATAATCTCTCTGTGGCCTGAGACTGTCATGTTTGAGTTCTCTAGGATTTTAAGGATATCTTATCGTTGCGCAAAGTTTTATTGTGATTCCTATCCATCTAAAATAAAATTTTATACTAATGAAGTTAAGTGTCGGTTAAGTCTTGAAACAACATAAAAACTGGAATTTGTACTTTAATTGTTATTAGGAGAGAGCATGAGCCTTGATAAATATTACCACGACTTGCATTACTTATCATTGTTTTACAATGATTTAACTCCCTTCTTGTGCGATCTCAATGGTTGTTTAAATTCCTAAAGGTTATTAGTTAAATTTCAAACTATAAAGAATTTAGTTAGGAAATTTCGTTCTTAGGAGTTAGTTATCTTGCTCCAACCAATGTGAAGTCCCATGTACCAACCTTATACAAAAAGCCTCTTTAAAGAGGTGGCCATATAATTTAAGAGGTCAAATGCGTATCAAAAATTACTACATTAAAGTATTTTTTTTAGGATTTAAACACCGATTTGCACTGTTCTGGCAAAGGACTCCTTAGACTTTGTGTATCTGTTCGTGGATTACCTAACTCGTGCGGTGAATCAGTTTTACCCTCCTCCGTCGGGTGAAGGGTTGTTCAGTCAACCTGAATTATAATTTAATATATACCTTCTATATTTCATCCCTACTATTTTCATTTATAAATAAGGATATTTAAGTCATTAATTAAAGTAGTACAAATTTATATTCTATTTGATGTTGCATCACTTGTAATTTTCTCCGCACCTAAATATTGTGTATTAGTGCAGTATAACTCTTGCATATATAACTTCACATAAGTTTTTTCAGTATAAAACATGCCTACAAGAATGGTACACCTAGCGGTCTTGAACTAGCTGGAATAATTCTTCTATGGATCAACAGAGAAAATGTCAGTTTATTTCCCCCTGTAAAATTTTGAGTTGAGTGTTCACCATTCACTTCAGATTAGAAATTAAAATATTTATTTTTAAAATTTCATGTGTTGAATACATGTTTCATTACATAAACGTATTGGTTGTGCAGATTCTTATTTGGATGGCCACAAATTATGTGTTGTGGAATTACAAAAAGCCTCGACCACAGGTGATCCACAAGAAAGGAGAAATCGAGTGCAAGAATAATCATTTTGACATTTTTAATAGTAATGTAAAGATAAGTCATGGATAGAAGAACTGTATAAATAGAGAGGATTTAATAGGCTTGTTGAAAGAGCTAGTTTTTTGGGTTGCTTTACGCGTAACTCTGTTGATTGTTGTTTTAAATATTGTGTTTGTTGGACAAAAAAATTTATGCTTTAGGAGTTTATAAATTTGTGATTTGTGTGTATCTCTATTTTTAGAACAAATTAATTAGTTACAGCAAATTAATTAATTTGCTATATTGAACATCTAAATATGCATTTTAATGTTGCAATGTCTACAAAACTGTTGCCAATTGGGTCCAAAGAACCATTGCAATATGCAAGTTGAACCATTGCTATAATTTTAAAAAGTGTTCCATAAAATGCTATTACAACACTTTAGGAACCGTTAGATTTGGCAAAAATCTGTTGCTATAGATTGTCTTATGGAATCGAGTTCATATCCATTGCAATAGAATACATCTATGGCGACAATTTACCAAATGTTGCACAAAACCGTTGCAGTGGACCTATCATAATGCGATCAGATGGAATGGTTCCTAAACCGTCACCATAGGTATATTGCAACAGTTATCTTGTCTATTACAACAGTTTTAGAATTGTTGCCATAAGACTTTTTTCTAGTAGTCAATGACACCCCATAGGTGGGAGGCGTAGGTCAGGTATTAATCTCCCAAAGGCATGTCTCTGAACCCATCGATGGTCAGACAGGATGGACCGTCTGTGGACCTACAACCCACCGACGGTCAATTGTCGATGCTGGCTGCAACTGCTCGTTGTTGCACTGTACAATTCACCCCACATCCAAATAAATAAAAGGGCGGTTTCCTAAGATTGTTTTGGGTATTATAAATAGTTTTATAAGTCTAAAACACTTAAATGAATTCATTTTTGTAAATCAAAATTCAAATTCTCAAAAGAATTCTCTAGAACTCCATTGGAGCCAAAACATAAGATAGAGCTTGCATTGAAGATTCCATGGTGATTGTTCATCAATTCGTCATCAAATTCCTGGTCTAGTATCAATTGAGGTATGGTTATTCATCCTTTAAACTCTTTTATTCATGAAGCCAAACCTCAAATTTATTTCCGAAGTCTTTTAGAGATGAACTTGTCCTATTTTGATATCTAGCCAGGGTTCTGCGTTAAACCATTTTGAAATCCTTATATGTTGATGATTGAAGTTAATTGATGATTTTAGCTAAAAACTCTATGTGAACCCTGCAATTCATGGCAACCCGAGCTTGACTATTTTGTGATGAGATTTGATTATAATCTTAATATGTAAATCTGATGTAGTTGATTAGGGATATTGACTAATGAGAGGAATTCATGTAATATTGGGAATAGGCTTTGCAACTTGTAAATTCATGTCGTATTATCTTGTATTCATTGTATGTTGAAATTATTGGGTTGAATTGTAAACTATGGCTATTGGTAAGAGCCTTGGTATAATGTGTTTTATGCATTGGCTATGGATTGAAGTTGTGAGGTTGGATCAATGGTATGTTGACCTAAATTTCTTTATATTGTTGAGTATAGGATTTAAATAGTAATTATGTTTTGTATGATCCACATATGGTGGTGGCGCTTATGTGCTATTCATGTGACTAATGTGGCCTTGTCGACATTAGTTTATGGATTGTGAATCAATTTGGCCTCGTCGGCATTACTTTATGTATTATGTCTTTATCATGTTATAACTTTATTATGTGAATATTATGAATGTCTTGGTGACTTATGTGGTTATGTGGATTCAAAGCATGATGTGCGTCTCTAGTAGAATATAGTGCAGTCATTATATGGACTACTTGATGTTGAAGTATGATGTTTCTTGATAGATTATATGAAACTTGTGATAATTAGACTGATGATTATGTTTTAGTGAGTAGGATGACCAATAGATGATATTGGTTATGCATATGTGCTTCTTGAATGATATGTTATATGTCGAGTATGTGTGCGTCTTGTTTTGGTATATTTGTGACCCTTACTTGATACATGTAGAATGTGATTATGAATTCATAACTTAGTATGCTAAAGATTTCTTTACCTGTATTATGTTGATTGTCATTGTTCTGGACCTGAACTAGTTAGAAGGTCAGATTAAGTGGAACCTTCACCTAGTTGGAAGGTTTGATATCCTGAAGTTAAAAAGGTGTAATGGTATCCTTCTGTCTATTGGTGGACTTAGGGTTGATGCCTAGATCCGCATGAAATGAAATCATCCTTAGTGAAAGTCATTGAGCTATCCTCTTAACCATTTATAAGGGCAAATCCTAGGGGACCTCTCTGGTAACGTACTACCAATTGATGGTGAACCGATATGGACATCGTCATATACTCCTTATTGAAGATACTTTGCGAGAAACAAAGGCAGCACTGAGTGAGTCTGTTAGGGGAGTAGTGAAAGTAGCTCTTAGTTAAGTATGAGGCTAGACTACAAAGAAACACCTTCCAAGTCATTAAACAATGTTCCTACTGGATGTGTCCTAGTTCTACCATTGGCAAGTAGAACACCCTTTATCGGAGTAGGGTTGTCTCATGATTCTATGCTTAGCTACCATGGTCTATGTTGGTTATGGCCTATTCTCATAATATGGGATACCTATTAGTGTTGGAGAAGTTCTATGAAGTTTAGGTGGTGGTATCGGACATTATCTAGACATTGCACGATTAGGCTTTGAAGATGTTAGTAAGTGAGTTCGTTGGTCTTCTCCAAGACCATTACCTGAATGTCCTTATAAGTTGAATGTCTCTTAAGGAATCTAAAAGATAATGAGTTAAGTAAGAAGGCATGTTAATGAATAAGTACTTACGTCGAGTAGTTTAACATTGCCTAGTTAAAGTGTGAAGGGGAAATAAGAATGGTCTCATCATGTCTTACCTCATCATGTCTTACCTAGGGAAGTTTTAAGAATTAAACTACATGGGGAAAGTAAACTGATAAAGTAGAAATTATCTAATGTTGCATAGGGGGTATGGGTGTTCTCTTCTTGAATTACTTAAGTAAGTCCCTTGATAACCTTCAAACCGCGCTTCGTGCGATGGTAAACTACCTCTATTAACTTACATATTTTTTAAGTTTAATGAAATAACATATGACCATTTAAATTGACGTCACAACAAGCCCTTCAAAACCGTTTATGGGACTAATTTGCATTGTCAAAAGACATTTTAACTTGTTTTGGTTTCGAGCAGTACATTCAAAACATGTAAAGCTTTACGATTTTTAGTCTAATTAAAAAAAAGTTAATTTATGTTGAGTATGACTAATTTGGATCAATGAAAATAGAATATTAGAATGTTATCACAGTGTCATCATTATTTTTTTTGCGGGATAATATATAGACAAACACTTAAGGTTGATTTCAAATGTTAAATTAATAAATACTCTGATTTGGAGTCTCTATATCTATACACATTAATTCATCTCCTCCATGTTAATTAAACACTCCCACTTGTAAAATTGTTACTCCTGTACTATATATTTTTTTATTAAATGAAAATGAATCTTTTGAAATGTAGCAAATCACTGGCTATCTTAATTCTTTTCAAATATAACCGAAAATACCATTTGCTAGAAATATTTCAATTAATACTTTGACAATGAAAATACCTTTTATTTTCACTTGCTAAAATACTTTATTTGCCTAAATTTTTTTCGTTATCTTCCTCTATGTTAGATATGAGTTAATTTGGAAATAATGTCCTCAATTTACTACACAAATGCTTGTGTGGGTTGCATAAGTGAATATTATCACCATAAACTCTACTAGATGAAAACATCTCTAACTTTACAAAGTTACAATGAGGGTACGGCGTAGTCGATGTGGGCCCTGCCATTCCTTTTAACATTTTTTAAGAGAAAGAAGAAGCTAATAAGAGAGAGATGGAGGTAAGTACCTTTTCAGCTTGTTTTATTACTGACGGGAGAAGACCTCTATTTATACAAACATTGTTCATACATAAGGCCATCAGCAATGGCCGAACACTAACTTTATACTTGCCTATATTATATTCGGCCGACACAAAACGACAAAACTTACTAGTGGCCCTTACTTTTATTACTGGGCCAACTAACTTTAAAATGGCCATCTTAGCTTCTGGCAGAAACTTCACGATAAAACTTACTTTAATAAAGACATAAAGATAAAAATAAAATTACAAATACTTTTTTTTTTTTACTCTAAAAATGGTACGGTCTGGAACGTAAATTATCTTATTCTTCACATTGAGCATAGATGATCAGGATATTTTCTGTCCTATTAGCTGCAAGATCTTGTTCATTAAATTAAAAGAAATGAAATTCTTCCGTATGGCTCTTGTCGTAGGGTGTTGTTCTTGATCTTAGCATAAGTAATATCCACTGTCTTAAATCTTTCCATATATGCTGCTCGGAATATCTCTACAGTTTGAGTAGTGATTGTCTCATCTCTATGTCAGTAGCTCCATATTGCATTTTCGTTTAAATAATGTTTGTTATCTCATTTAATATGGTAGCTATTCATAGTTCTCTTATTTGCGGTAGAACTTCTGGGAATATCTACTTTCTGTATTTCCTCTTGAGTATATACTTTCAGGGTTATCCTTTCCCTAGTTAGTCCAATCTTTGATAGATTGTATTGTTGGCGTGACTAATAATATAATATTCGTTGTAGTGAGTGAACTTATTTTGGAAAAATAGAGTTCCGTTAGTACCTTTGTACTGTAAAAAGGCCTTATATCGTTCTTGTATATTAGATATATCTTCTCCATGGATTTATATACGGTACTCAATAGGTCCAGAGTTGTAGCAAGTTTGCTTACTAGAGTTGGATTTGTTCCGGGTTGTGCAATACTTATTATAACCTTGTAGATATTGGGGTTATATAATCCTCATTGGGGTTTTTGTTATCTTTAGCTCTGGGGTTTTTGTTTAGGAAGGTTGACCTTGTATTATTATTTTTATATAGGTTTAGTGATGTAATTGTATGTCTGTTTCTGAGAGGTCTAGGCTTGGCTTAGAGGTATTTCTGTGGAGGGACGAAGGTATCTTTTTGGTTATTCTGAGGAGTATATGTTTGAAAATAATGATCATGTTATATTTGTGTCTTTTACCTAGTTTCTTCCTTTTTGTAGGTGCCTGCTGTTAGATGGGTGGCGTTGTAGCTGCATTTAAATAAAAATTGTTATGGGTTTATGGAGTTCTCCCACGTCTCCTTGTAGCTCTAGAATTTTTTCTGTCTTCCATCGACTAGCCTCCGCATTTTCTATAGTCATGTTGCTGAATTATATTAGCTTTAGACTTCAGGTGATCTTATTAGTCTGTAGCTTTTGTATAACATTATCCATTTCTGTCCACTTTGGTACAAAGTGTAGTAATGGCTTTGAATAGCTCTTCAATGGTATGTTCATTTTGTCCTCAGTTTGGAGTAGCTTGTCTTGATAAGTAGTCTGCACCCATATTTTTGTTCAGTTTTATTTAATTACCTCAATGTAAATGTAAAATTTAAAATTTAATACTAGTCTCTTATTTCTTCTCCCTGCTGGCTTGTAAACTGAATCTTCTACCTTTTTCCTTTTTTAGTTATCCACCATTTCCTGAGTTTATCTGTTCTCACAATTAAATTTATTGTAAACAAGATATGGTTCAATGATAGATAAACATTTATATTATATGTCAAATAATCTTTTCTATTTATTTCCCATTTATTTGTGCTTCTTGTATAGGATCGCGGAATAAATCTACAAATGTTCTATTGTTTCTTTTCATATTGATTTAAAACTCCTCCATAACTATGATCACTTAATATGTTTCAAACATATAAGTAAATGATTTATTTTCATCAGGAAAGTAAAGTTTTGGACTATTTTTTACATAAATTTTTAATATTTTTTTCTATGTTCTTTATCTGTATTAGCGAAATAGTATCAACATCTTTTTGAGTTTTTTTAATGTAATGGTTTTAAATGTTCTGATAATTTTTGTATGTATTCTCTTACTTTATTACTAATCTAGAAAGGATTGTAATTTCTTTTTTGTATCTATATTTTCACAAGGGTGATTATTTTTTGTTGACATTACTATATGGAGTTTGGATTTTTTCCAGTTTTGTCTATTTGTATTCCTAGAAATTCTATGTGGGGTGCATAATTCTGTGTCTTTTTACTTAAGTTATACCTGAGTGTTAATTATATGTATAAATGTTTTCTAACACCTATATTGTATCTGTGTTTTAGATATAGTAATATATCACTATATATACAATACAATTTCTAACTGGTTATTAAAATTAGTTATCCATAAAAGTTATATCTACTTGGTGCATTTTTATATACCAAACGGTTTAAAACATTTCCATCATAGAAAACTTGCGGTACTGTGAATGCTGTTAGTGTTTGATTCTTCTTCTCGTTTTGATGATAAAATCTGATTTACAGTCAAAATTACTAAAATAGTTATATCCTTGTAGTTGTCTTATTTTTAAGTATTTTAGTTGGTATTGGGCCAATGGTATGTTTTAGTTTTTTAGCATTTAGATTTCGATAATCGATGACCCATTCACTTTTACCTCTTTTTTGTCCACTAATGTTTTATAACTATAAATGCGGGCTTGTATGTTTACTATACTTTTTCTTGATGGAATTATTTTTCTAAGAGTTCAATATATCTGTTTTTGAATTTTTAAATCATCAACGTTATATTTTAATGGTTTCTGTGTTATTATACGATTTTCATCTATTAGTTCAATTTTTACTTTTGTCTATGTTTTTTCCATCCTGTAGGGATCTTCAAGTGTATAGTTGTTCTAGTGGTTCATTAATTAATATGACTTTGGTCTATTGTAAATATGATAATTTCTCTTGTGTGATTGTTTCTTCTTTATATTTTCCATTCTTGGGTTATTTTTCATTCCTTTATACGATCCATAGGTTTTTATTTTTATTATTTAATCTTTTTGCTCCTATCTTGTTTCGGCATGGTGTAGTAAACCACCCAGTTGTTTTTGTTATATATGTGGGTAGAATTTATCTTAAAATGCATTCCTAGTAACATATTCTTTTGTTGGAACTCAAATTATACATTTCTTATTGTCAGTATTTTATCTCATAGTTGTATTTGTATATTTTTTGCTTATATTTAAATCATACTTCCTTCATTATTAAATCCTGTTTACCATCGGTTTGTTTGTAATTTTTCTCATTTATCTTCTTTAAACAGTTATATTTTATATATATTTGCTGATGCTCCGTATCTATCATAGGGGTATGGTTAATATTTGTTGTGAATCCTTCTACAATAATTTTTGCAAGTATAAATTTTTCATTATTCATTTGTTCTTGTTATAATTACTTCTTATTTTTAGCAAGTTAGCAAGGTATTGTTAATTGTTTCATTTTCTATATTGTTATGGTTTAACTTTTCTAACAATTTTATTCCTTAATGTACATTTTGAACTCCTTGGTAAATTTTAAATGGTAGAATTAAGGTATTCCTCCCTTAATTACTTCTTTCTCTGTTATTTCTTCAGTTGTATTACTATGCTCGCTAGGTTAGTCCAGGCATAAGTGTCACTGTTTTTATGATTTAGTTTCTAATACTAATTTTCTTGCTATGTACTTTTCTTCTTGTCCTGCATTATTAAAATTTTTATATCTTCTTTGATTATTCTTCAGTTATAAATAATGGTTATGGCGTTTTATATCTTCTATTAAATTTTGTGGAATTTCATAGTTTCTTCTATATGTATCATTCTTGATGAGTTAGCTCGTGTTAACGAATATGGTACATTGAAGTACTTAATCTTTCTTTTACAGTTCTAAATCTTCTTTCTATGTCGTATTTCTTTATAGCTATCGGGGGTATTGTCTATTACAGTAATTATTTTTTCGACAAGGGATTTCTATTCTTGATTATTCAAATTTATTTCTTGTTGTACTTTAGGGTTTTTTGTTAATATTATAAGTTTTTACATCTTGTGCTGTAAATATTTACTGCCTGGTACTAGGTTCTATTTCGACATTTTTCACTAAGAACTAATGATTATCTATATTTCTATCTGTTACATGTACTGTATAATTGACACTTATATAAATTTAATTTTTGATTATATTAGGTTCCTCTTACTGCACTAATTACGCTTTTTTTCTATGGTGTTAAATTCTATCATTGCCAAAGGTCTATTTCATAGGTGTATTCGATTCCTTCTCAAAAACAAGCTTTTATTAAGTATTTCTGTTCCTCCTAAATGTACAATTTTATTGGTTTTAGCCTTTTATTATTCTTGATTTCTTTATTTATTATCGTTTACGTACTATAGTATATGTGGTTGTTCCTCTTGTATATTTGGGCAATCTATGAGATGTTCTTGAGGACGACTTTCCCTACCTCACTTAACGGCAAACTACATGTATTCTTCTTTTGTCTTTAAACAATTTCTTAAAGGAGGTATTTCAAGACTTTTTCAAACACTTTTTTTTCCTTTATTTGTTCAAATATGTATACAAATATATGTTAGTTTGATAATTCTTCATTTGATAATCTTTTTAGATGTTAGTTTTTATATCATCTTCAGACATTATATTTCTTCATCTGTTTCATTATTATCTAGATAATATTTTCTTCTTCATTTTCAGTTCTATATCTGAGACTTCATATATACTATCGTTTTTGCTTAATTCATAGTCTATATTATTCTATTTGTATATATTCAGCGATTATCTTGATTTTTCTGGCAATAGGTTTTCTTTTGGATCTTTGAGTTAATTACATATCTAGCTAAAATGTCCTATGTTTCCGCAATTATAACAAGTTACATGGGATATGTTTTTTTTGGTTCTATATGGTCTTTTTATTATTACTTTTTAAGAATATCTTCGTCTTGGGTTTTTATATTTATACTTGGTTTTAATTTTCTATTTAAATTTTTATATTGTCTAAGGTTTCGTTTTTATAATATTTATTTGTACATCCCAAAATTGTGGTGCTGTTTTATCTTTACAACATGGTAAATTTTTAATTAGACTTTCTCCATTTGTAATTTTCTTTTGGTTTTCACATTGTTGTACAAACATTGGATGTAATGTGAATTTTAGTCTAGCTCTAAAAGTATCTTACTAATCCTAATCATTCCAATCTTTTAATTATTTTTGTTCTAAAGGTTCTGGTATTTTGTAAAATATTGTTGTCTTATTTCTTCTTGCTCATTTATATTTGTATTTTGCTTTTAGTAATATTCTTTAAATGCACATGATATTTTCTATTGTAACCACCACATTTACAATTATAGCTAATTTGTCATAAGTTGTCTATTATTATTTTTTCTCTGTTTTCTTCTCTTATATCTGTGGTCATACCTCCAAATTCATTTATTGTTGGATTCATATTTAGCTAGTAATCTTATTGATGCTGATGGAGAATCATCCATTTTCTTATCAATTCTAAGTGTACTTCTAAAATTTCGGGGGTAAATTTTCTATCCATTAATTTTGTTGTTCCTACAAATGTTCTTTCTATATATTGCGGCGGTTCTCTCGCTGTTCTGTTATTTTATTATCAATCAGGTTGTTTATATAATTCCCTATCCAATTAATATTGCTTATTATAGGGTTTAACACAATCTAGATCTAAGAAATTAGAGTGTTCAGTTATTGAATTTAGGTGTCATTTTTTATTTAATAGCTATCATATTGCATTTGCTCTGGTCTGGATTGTTCAAATTTTCTGTATAATAAGTTGGTGTGTCCATTAGGACTATTTCTAGGACATGATCAGGGGTTTTAACTCCTGCATGTGTAGGTTTATCAGATCTCCTGGTTTATTTCTCAATTTTTTTTGTGTTTATTGACTGTTCTAGGGATTTCGTGTATGTTTCACTTATACCCTTAAACGAAACAATTATTAATAGTTTTATACAAAAACTACAACATGGGAATTGACCTCATTTCTGCTCGAACAAATTAATGAGATTCCAACATTGTAAATTTATTTATAACTAATACTACAAAAGAGCAAACAAAAAGAGAAAATCTAACTATCCTTCATTGTTTCAACACTGGACAAAGAGGAAAAAAATATCATTTTACCTGTCTTACAATAGTAAAAAATAATACAAAGTAAATAATCAATACCGCACTTGAGGATAGTAAAATTGCCAAACTTCATGCAGTGTTACTATTGCTTCCAATTTTAAAGTTTAAAGTGCATTTCTTCAAATTCCTTGCATATGTCAACATAAATTCCAACAACTATTTCATTGCCCTTCATTTCTTTTACTTGTTATCTTGCGCCTGTCTCAAATTACAGAGGACGACAACAATTCCATTGTTTTCAAAGTCCCAAAACTACGCATGGAAAATAACTTGTAAACCAAAACAATCGCCTTCACAATTCACGATGGCATCCCAACGCTCAAAAAATTCAGACAGGCCCAAAAACTTATTGACAATAGTAAGCAACTGAGAAATTCAAAATATCCTATGTTTCACTACATATGATGCTTATTTATAACTTGTAATGATCCTTATTAATGTTTACCCATGATGGTTATTTTTTTTACTTTGTACACCATTTACAGTAAAGGTATCTTGTATGGACGAAGGAAATGTAAAATGTATACGATATACCTGGTCTCATCGGAAAATTATATGCCATACATTCTCGAGTACTTGTTATAAAAGTTGATATTCCATCTTGCTGAAGCTGATTATTGTCAACATGATTCGCAAGAAAAATTACAAAAAAGCACATCGCCAAGGAGGGAATAAAATAACTCCTCGTCTAGTACACTTACGCAACAATGAGTATGGCTGAAACACCTAAAAGCTAGATAATTTGTAGCAATGCAAAAAAAAAAAATAATGTAAAATGTAAATTTCATAAACATAATAAGACCTATAGTAAATCATGTAATGAACTCTAGATTTCTCTTCGATTTCAAAATACCATTGTAATGTTGCGGAATAGTTTTCAGTATCTAGGGTACGTTTTAATCTGAAAGTAGAGGATAGGAAAATATAAACTATTTTGTAGATTCGTCATAAATGTGAAAATTAAATTTTAAAAAATGCATAAAATTCATTGTAAAACAATTTTTGGAGACACAGAATCATTGCAACCCCAAATTCCGTTCAGTAAAAAATGATTTTCTACTACTAAAAAAAAACCTACTCAATTGATGAAGGGTGAAGATGGCCTACCCAGGATATCCGTGTAAAGAAAATAGGATAAGTAATAGTTTTTTTGTTGAGTAAAAAAGTAAAAAAATAAACATAGATTTGAATGTACATTCATTTTTCTTTTTTGGTAGCATAGCACTTTGACTCGAAGTAAAAGGAATAAAATCGTGTAATTTACATAGAGGAATACAACATGCGTGGGGAAATTTTCTTAAAATCTATCGGTCACTAAAAACTAAAACACTATATATCTAAATAGAAGATAATAATGTAATGGAAAAATAATAATTATTACATCTTATCGTTTGACCTTAGTAACATAAGAATAAATTCATGACGATAAAATACGTACCATGATCTCTAACATAAGCGATGATTTCAATGAGTCACTTAACATGAGCAAAGTACACAAATATATAATTGTGATGAAGAAGAAGAAAAATTCAAAGAATAGATTTGTGTACTTTGCTCTAGGGTGTGCTCTCAGGGTGTGACAGTAACATCATTTCAGCACTCAACCAACAAAAGCAAGTAATATCCTACTTATGCATGGTATTATAAGGTGCTAGGATGAGAATTTCGTAACTTGATCTTCATTCCCTTCGGATTAGAAGGGTCACGACCGGGGAGCACCCCCTAGAAGTAACAAGGCGTACTCGGCCTCTCGGAGGTCTATACATGCCAATAGTTATTATTCATCTCATTTTCATAGTAAATTTAGCAGAAAATTTAAAATTTTTGATAGCACATCATATGCTAGGAACATTACTTCATGAATATATAAAATATAAGTCATAAGATATACTTAGACTCTAAGTCTCTTTTGTCATCTTATACTCAACATCAATAGAATATAATACGGACATGGTCTTTCTCAACATAAAATATTAAGTAAGCTATTAGATAACTTTAATAATAACTTGACCTAAGAAATCCTTGAATCATAAAGACCCGTTTCTTGCGCTTGGGAAACATCTATGAAGCCCTTCACTTTAGAATTATTCAGTAACACCCTAAAATTAACTAAGGTGTGCTAGAGTTTCGTGATTGTTTCTTGAGTTAATTTTGTG
Organism: Solanum habrochaites; assembly: GCA_027704765.1. Classification (NCBI taxonomy): domain Eukaryota; kingdom Viridiplantae; phylum Streptophyta; class Magnoliopsida; order Solanales; family Solanaceae; genus Solanum; species Solanum habrochaites. The sequence continues at coordinate 59,310,178 of JAKWJA010002489.1, read as the reverse complement.
ATAAAATGAATTATATTAGTGTCCTTAGGCAGTGTGTGAAATCAGGAGGTCAAACGTCCGAGAACGTCAATGACGTTCACGAAGTGTGCCTTAGAGAATGTTCATGTGTCTTAATGTGTTTGAGTGAGTTTTACTTGTTCGTTTTATTTGAAATTGATATTGGATGTTCCTAAGACATATATGACTATGTTTAGGTTTTTAAAGTCCGGGTAAGACTCCATATAGGAACCACGAGGGTCCCTAGAAGAGGACCCAGACTCTTAGACCAAAACTGCCAAAAATAATGTCCATAAATGATCCAGTTGACGACCACTAGACCAGACGACGACTCGTTGACCTGGTACATCGTTCCGATATGAATGCCTGAAGGTTTGGGAGTATCATACCCAAACCAGGATCCCTAAAAAATGGGACATCGAAGCATTGAGGGTCCGTTGTTGAGAGGCGTCGATGAGGGACTGCATAAGCTGTCTCGTATGCTGCTAACTTGGGGTGTTTTGTGTCAATTAACCCCAAGTATTTTATGACCCTAGGATGATAATTTTAGGGATATTAAGTTATATTAGATTAGTTTTATGTCATTTACCTAGGCAAGACCCCTCATTTCAATATTAAAACTCTCTCTCTCTAAAAACAAACTCTGTCAAAGTCACCATTGGAGCTAAGATTCAACGAGAACTAGGACGGATGGTTTTAAAATGTTTCTTTATCAAAATAATTGGGTTTTTTTCTATTTGAGTTATGGTATCCATCCTTGAACCCTCTTCCATTCAAGGAGTCCCTTCTAATGAATTTTCAAAAAATGATTTTCAACCCTAAGTTCTTCTATCTTTGACTCTAAGTATGGATTTTAAATGAAAACGTCTCTAATGATTGAAATATGATTTTATATTGTTAGTTGGTGATTTTAATGATAAAAATTCAATGTAATCATGCTAAATCTTTTCATCAAATTGTTGCTTAGGAAATGGTTTGAATGAGCTTGGTTTTGTAGTCTTTGAGCTTTGCTTTAATTTTGTTGTTATTTATGTTTAACTACTGACCTAAGGGCTTATTTATGATTAATTATTGAGTAAAATATTATAGGTGATGGAAGATTAAATAAAAGGGTAAGTTGGTTAGGTTGTTTAGCTTTAATTTCGAATTCCTGTTGAGTGGTATGGTCCACCTTCTTGATGGTAGTGCTTACTTTAATTGTATGAATGTGAAGTGACTTGTTAATTATGGATGAGGCCATGAATGATTTTTATATGAAGATTACAATGATGTTATTCTTGTTAAATGTGATTTATTAATATATTATGTGAAGTAGGCTAGAGAATATACTTAAATGAATTATATGATTATGTGAATCATGTAAAGTGTGTGAGGTGATGAATGAAGCTCTAAGCATGTATAGAAGTTAAATGTAAATGAAATGATGCTTATGTGCAAGGTTGCTCATATGTCCACACACACTCATACTTGAATGAATGAATGAATGAAGCTAAGTTAAGCCAAAAGAGGATTTTTGGGGTGGACACTCTTCGTGAGTTGAGATGAAGTGTTCAATAGCAACCTCACTACATCCGAAGAGCTTTCTAAGATAGGTCAGAGGATAAATGCCCTAGGTAAGTTGAGATGTGGTTTTCACTAGTTATCCTTAACCAATAGTATATAATGTTTTTAATTCGTGGGGTTTATGCCTAGCACCGAGAGGATTGAGGAAGGGGTGGTTACACTTCGTGAGTTGAGAAGTTGTATCCCAATGTTCCTCTTGAGATGAGTACTCCTCGTTAGTAGACAATGAGTTACTTATTATCAATCTCCTTATCCCTTAACTATGCGCCCGCATACGTGTAGTTACTGATCAAGCTATGTAAAAGCTAAGAGAATGACCTTACTCTAGGAAAGTGAAGATCCCTCATCCGATAGGTGTTAATATCGGGATTCCATGTCTAGCTCTCATGGTCTATGTCGGTTAAGCTAACCACCGCAAAATAAATGAAAATTCTAAGTTTTCTAAAAGAGTGTACTACTTAGTGTAGGTAGTGGAACGAGATGCTATTTATCCATCGCACTAGAAAGGCATTCTGAAAGGGAAGTTTTCGCAATTCGTATATGAATTGAATGAACTAAGTCTTCTAAAATAATATACTACATAGGGTAGGTGGTGGTATGAGAGTGATGTACCGAGGTTTCACGGTACATTCAATGCTTTTCTCCTCAAGTTTATTTTGTGTCTAAGGCCTTTTTATAGTTGTTTTTATGTATTTTTCTCTTTTTTGCAAGAAAAATGTCCAGAATGAAAATGCGGAAGAACTTTGCTGAAATTGCAGAAGTGAAGAGCTACGGAGCCATTGACGGTCTGTAGGTGGCAACCGTCGTCTGAAGAAAATGTTGCTGAAGAAAGATCGGGTAATTCTGACCAAGTGTGGGTCTACGGAAGCTATCAACAGACCATTATTTGTACGACAGACCATCCTGTATATCCGTCATTGTTGACAGAAAGTAGCCCCAGTACCCGTCTTGAAAAGATTCTAAGTGTGGAGAAATGGAAGCCATCGATAGACTGTTGTCCACTCAACGGGCCGTCATCCTGGTCCATCGATGGTAATATTGAGTTGGAGAATAAATAAGCAGAAAAAGATTCTAAGTGTGGAACGACGTGAGGCCTCCACGGTCCATCGGTTTGGTCGTCGACTCAGACGCATTTTTGCGCAGATTTTCCTTAAATAGATTTCCTTTTTATGTTAGGACATCTTTAATATAAAAACTTGTAAAAACCTCATTTTTGGGGTTAGAGTTTTTGGTATTTTCAGTTTTATTATCCTAGTTTTTGAACTTGAGATTTTGGGGTAATATTCCACTTTCCGGATTCGTTTGTTGCAAAACTTTTATATATTCAAGTAAATTTCTAGATTTTCTTCAATCTCATCAAAGTAAGTACATGAATTCTTGTATAATCAATATGAGTTATGTGATTGTCTACGTGGGCAAAAAAATCCATAACTAGGGTTGTGGGAACCATGGGTAAATAAGAAGGGAAAAACTAGCTAAAATAAAAATTCTAGATTAGTGTCTTGCATGTATTGATAATTCTTTCTTTTAGAAGTCTCTTTAACGATTGCACGTGTTAGAACTCGCGTTGTTGCTACTTGCTGGAGCAAGGTTGTAGATAATAAGAAAAGAATTATCAACGTAGATTTGGTATACACTATCTAATATGCTATTGTTGATTGGTGCGAAATAACAACTAAGTCATACCTCAGTTATGATGCTTAATATGAGGTAAAGGTAAGGTTTAGTAAAGCATACACACGTAGTCGTACCAAGGTGCATAGTGAAATTTCATAGTTGTCGGACCAAGGAATTAGGAATACATAAATTACCACTTTGCATGCAAGATACTAGGAAAGGATTGTTATATCAGGAATTACCGCGTTATGAACCTGTGGGGAACACTTATGCCCTAGTTACTCTCATAACTTGATAATCAATATCAAATATTCATACTTGCTACTTGTTTAGTTAGATATATTTAATTTCTTTTGTTATTTAAAACCCCCCCTTTTTTTACCTTTTTTCAGAAAGGACTTGATTAAATAGAAGTAATTGTAGGTTAAAGTTAAGTCTAAATCATTTTCCTCGTGGGATCGACCCCAACCTCATAGTTTGGTTCTTTAACTTATACGACCGCATTTTCTTCTTTTCGAGAAGTAAATTTGACCGTATCAAATTTTTGCGCCGCTGCTGGGGAAAGTGGCTTTTAGATTTACTTTAAGAACATTACCGAAGTTTAGTCAACAATTTCCTAATTTTACTTTTTCTCCTTGTTTTTGTCTCTTGCAGATCTAACTTCAGTGTATGCCAAGAACACGGAGTAGCGGAGAACGCATACTATCACCCGACCCCGAACTGAACCATACACTGCGTAAAATGAACCGAAATCTAGGTAATCTTGAGGATGAGTTTGACCGGGAAATTCCACCACTGGTTGAAGCTCATGATCAATTATTGGTTGAAAATCATGGGGAAGGTGAAATAAGGAGGAAACCTCCCATTCCACGCCCTCAAGAGTACTGTAGGGGAAATGTAAACTTCATTGACTCTGACGGTCCACTTTTCCTACCTCCTCTACCCCAGGGTCCTACTTTTGTGGTATCTAGTAGTCTAATGCAAATTCTCATAGCTAGAGGTTTGTTTTATGGACTATTTTCTGAGGACCCACATGCTAACATCGCCAAAGTGAGGTCGGTGTGTAAGAGTTTTGTGGGGAGGCCTGATTTGAAGATGAAGTCATTGGGTTAAGAGCTATCCCTCTCTCACTGATGGGAGAGGCTGCTATATGGTTTACCGAGCTACCCTATAACTCAATCTATACTTGGAATCAATTGAGGGATGTGTTCTTAGCACGTTACTATCCAGTGTCTAAGAAACTAAACAACGGAGATAGGGTGAACAACTTTGTGGCACTATCGGGAGAATCAGTCAGTAGTTCTTGGGATAGGTTCACCTGGTTCTTGAGAAGTGTCCCCAATCACCGCATCGATGATGATTCGTTGTAAGAGTACTTCTATTGAGGACAACATGATAATAATAATAAAGCAGTACTGGATACGATAGAGGGTTGTTCTTATAGGGAGTGTCCTTATGCTGAGCTCAATGAGAAGTTAGAGAAAATCTCCCTAAATAATAAAGCTTGGAGCACTAGGAAGTCAGATACTGGGATAAACACTTTTGTAGTGTGAACCGTACACAACACAACCACAGATGAGATTCGTGAAGAAATGTCTCAAAGGAGAACTGAGCTTGGATTGGTGTTGAAACACATCACTGGGATGCAGAAAAGGTAAATGTGATGAACTACTTGTCTAAACCACGATGGCCGACTGATGAGTATTACTATGAGGAGGACCCTTATGCGGTAAATTAGTAGACAGAGGGTTTCCGACCAAACGCCCAAGGCTCGAATCAGGAGAATTGTCTCCAAGGTCAAGGAAATCAAGGTTGAAACTATGGTAATTACAACCGAGAGGGTCATTATGTTTGATATGGGAAATACAACCGCGACAAGAACTTCAACCGTGGTATCTATGGCAATAGAAATGATAGGAGTGGGCCCTATGTTCCACCTCAAAATCGTGAAGTTGCTCCTAGAGATGGTGGAGGCAGTATGGCTCTAGTTGAGAATATGTTGCAGAAAATGAGGAGGAGGTTTCATGCTAGTGATGATCACACTAAAGAGTTGAGGAGTTACTTAGAAAGTATTGGGCAAAAAATTGATGCACATGCAATCTCGATCGAACATCTTAAGTTGCAAATTTCCCAATTGTCTTCAACTGTGAACCCACGCCAACTGGGCACTCTTGTTAGAAATACTTTCTAAAATCTGAAAAACCAAGGACATTGTATGCCAGTCACAACTCAAGGTGGTAAGAAAACCATTGACCCACCGATGCCATCTGGTGTATAAAATCTTATAAGAGGTGATGATAAGGTATTGGAGGTTCCTGGTGAGTTAGGAGACAAAATGGGGAAAGAAGCTAAGGTACCCCAAAAGGTGACCCCCATTCCTAGACCACCACCTCCATTCCCACAGAGGTTAGTGAAATAGATGGAGGATGGTAAATACCGGCGTTTTATCACTGTTCTTAAACAACTTTCCATCATTATTCCTTTGATAGAAGATCTTGAACAGATACCCGGTTATGTCAAGTCCATGAAAGGTACGGTCATTAAGAAAAGATTATTCAGTTTTAAGGATGATGATAGAATGTAACATTGTAGTGCTATTCTTACAAGATGTCTAGTGCAAAAGAAGGAAGATGGGTGCCTTCACTATTCCATGTACAATCGGGTTATTACACTTTGCGAAAGCAATATGTGATCTTGGGGCATAAATCTCATTCATCTCTCTATTAACAAGAAGTTGGGTTTGGGTGACCCAAAGCCCACTGTGATGCGACTATTGATCGCTGATCTAACGGTGAAGAGGACGATTGGGATACTCCAGGATGTGTTAGTAAAGGTGGAGTCATTCGTATTTTCGGCCGATTTTTGTGATTCTGGATTGTGAGGTCGATTTTGAGGCACCTATTATTCTTGCGAGGACATTCCTTTCTGCTAGTAGAGCCTTGGTTGATATGGAGAAAGGGAAAAAGAAATTTCAATTTAACAATGAAGAAGTGACTTTCAACATTTGTAGGTCCATGAGATAGAGTGGTGAGCTCCAATCGGTATCTTCCATAACTTACAGGATTGAAAAGTCATCTGAGGTAAAAAAAAGAAGAGTGTCTGGGTGTAGAAGCACTAGCGGCAGTGATCATAATTTTGATAGTGATTGCATTGAAGAGTATGGGTCATTGGTTGCGACACTTGATCGAGATGATGTTTGGTTTAACCCAAAGAAGTTCGAGTTAAATATGAAGCATCGTGAGTCTCCATCCGCGAAATAATACATAGAGGACACTCCAAAAGTATAACTTAAGGTTCTACCACCTTATCTGTGGTATGTATTCTTGGGAAAAGGTGACACTTTGCCAGTAATTATTGCATCAGATTTGAATGTGCATGAAGTTTGGAGTTTGGTGAAGTACTAAAAAGGTTACAAATATCTATTTGGTGGGTTCTTGCTTATATTATTGGGATCCCTCCCGATATTTGTTCATATAAAATCTAACTCATGCCCGATCATAAACAAAGTATTGAGCACCAGAGACGTTTAAATCCACCTATGCAAGAGGTTCTGAAGAAGGAAATTATTAAGTGGTTGGATGATAGAGTGATATACCCAATCGCCGATAGAAGTTGGGTATGCCCTATTCAGTGTGTACCTAACAAAGGGGGAGTGACTATGATCCCCAATGAGAAAAATGAGCTTGTCCCGATGAGACCGGTGGCTGGATGGAGGGTGTGTATGGATTACGGGAAAAGAAAGAAAAGAAAAAAATAAGAAAAAGAGTTCACCTTGATGAACAAGGTTACACTGGCTTGAATGGCTGAATTGAAATTTAGGTTGAAGGCATTGAATTTTCATCCCTCTACAAAGAAAAGAATAAGAAGTATCATGACCAAAAGGTTGAGAAACGCGATTTTTTGGTTGCCAAGCAGATTTTGTGCTTTTGTCAATTCTAGGCTGTGCTTTTTTCCTACAAACTCAAGTCCAAATGGACTGTTTCCTATTTGATCCATCCAAGATCCCTTATGGTGAGGTGTAGTGAGAATAGGGGTGGTAGGTTTATGTGAACGGGCAGCGACATAAAACTCCTATCTAGCAATGCTGCAAGGTCCCCCCAGCAATGATGTGATTGAGACATACCATCTGATGCAAGTCTAGTAATCCAGAGTCCTCCATCGTGCAAGAACTTAATCAAGCGGTGGTTAGGAGCAACCCCATATATATCCTTAAGCCACTATAGGTTTTTCCTGTGATTTTCTAGAATCGTTGGCATTTTTTTGTTTTTTATTACTTATATCCACGTCTGAATTTCCCTTTTATTTTCTTAGCAGTGTTGCCTAGAGCTAGATTATAGCGTCGCGTCAAAAAGAAAAAGGGGGTCCAGCAAAACACAAAAGATCAGCTTAATGGGTGTATAAACTTGCAACGGATATAATCACAAATCAAATCTGCCAGAAGAATTGTCTGGTGCACCTATCCACGGACCCACAACGACTGTCTCCCTTTGACAAGACCGTCGATATGATCCTGTCGTGCCCAAGTATGTTCCCCACCCCTTTAAGAAGGTCACGGACTCGTCGACAAACTTAACATATCCATCGACGTGGAATTGTCGAGTTCCCTTCACCCAGCATCCGACCTGACCCGTCCGGTACGTTTAAAGTTTTTAACTTCAACTGCACCCACCTCTTCACATCGCCCCCCCTACCCATTTCCCCCTACCTATTTCCTCTCCTTTCCTCCCCGACTCTCCTCACTCATTACTACCATTCCATCATAGATTCCATCACTTCCCCCCACGTCCAAAAACACTACCATTCTCATCCTCCCAATTTCCATCTTGTTAAAGTCCTGGCGGGTCGGTGTGCTTGTTTGGTGTGCTGCTTTCAACTACAAGTTTTCGTACTCACTTTACCTCCCCTTTTCCTCATAACCGTTTCCAGGTATGTCTTCTGACTCCAGATTAACTATCATTCATTTTTCATGTTACGGTGTCTTACCATTGTGGGTCTTGAAATTGGGGACCTCTTTGGCAGGCTAAAAACGTAACAATAAGTCCTCATCCCTTAGAACACAAGTTAAAGGGATGGGGGTGTCTTGTAAAACTGTGTTGTGTTTCTGACTAGGGTTATGATAAGGTTGTATCATAGAAGTGTCAAAATAGATATTCATGCCTAGGAAATGATGACAATGGTTTGTTAATGTTAGAGAAACTTAAGATTTCTAAGGATACTCTTAATTATTACGTTGAGGGAAACAAGATGGCTGCAAAATTCATTCCCTGCAGGAAAGAACGAGACTCTGTCGACGAACCGTCGGTCCCTCGACAGAGCGTCATTGGGGTCCTTCAACCCCAACATCCATTCGTTAGTCTATGTTTATGTGGACGGACCCCAGTGACAGACCTTCGTCCCTTCGATGGTCTATCCTGCACAACCGTTGACGCTGTTAGAACCTTTGTTTCTTATTTTCTACAAAATATTCTAAGTGCCCATTGATAGACCCCATTAGCGGACCGTCGTCCCTTCGACGGTTCATCCTTCACAACCGTCAACACTATTAGACACTTTGTTTAAGATGTTTTAAAAAAAAATTCTAAGTGTCCATCGCCGGACCCCTTTGACGGATCGTCGAACCTTTGACGGTCCGTCCTGCACAATAGTCGATGCTATCAGAACCTTTGTTTCTGATTTCTAAAAAAATATTTTAAGTGTCCACCGACGGACCCCACGTACGGACCGTCATCCCTTAAACGATCCATCCTGCATAATCGTCGGCAACTATCAGAACTTATTGTAGTTCTGTGTTTTCAACAATTACTTCTAAGTTTGCCGCAACGTGACCCCCATTACAGCTCGTCTCCATTCGCCTTACGCGTGGTCCGTCAGGCATGCTCACTGCATTTTTCTCCGTCGGTTTTTACCTTGTGTTTGATGCTTTGATGTGATAATATGCGTCTAGTTGTACTGAGTAACTTCTCTATGCAGCTCATATGGCAAACCAAACAAGACCCTTGTCTACTCGACGCAGCGTCAAGTTTGTCAACCTTAAAACTGGATGGTCATTGGCTCAGACGATGAGCGTAACCTGGAGTACGTGCCAACAGGCACCCTCACTCCTACCCGTGATGCCCACACCACCAAAGCCACTCCCACGAAGGTGGAGCCCCGCGGAGTCACTGCCTCCAAGTCTGAAGAGTAGCGCATGCTAACCGACACACCTTTTGGATCGATTGCACATTCTGAGGGAGCATCTTGCTCCAAGGAGGATTCTGTTTCTAAGGAAGCGTTAAGCTCTGTGGAGGATTCTGGGTTTTACAAGGCATCTGCTTCTCCTAATGCCAATGCTCTTACTACTTCGGTCCAGTCTGCCTCGTCTGATGAGATGTATAGTGCTGATTGTACTCCAACAGACCACATACTGCACGTCCCCTGCTCCGCTGGTGGATTACCAATTCGTGGTGTGTCAAGGGTCATATCAATATAAATTTGAGTCCAAGTCTCCCAATGACAACATGGTCCTGACCCGGACCCTGACACTCGATGCGGCAGTTCTCATGGAGTCTTCCCCACTATGCGGCCGATCCATGCTATATAGCACCAGACATCTGTTGGAGTGAACATCTCGGAATATGGTCGCTTAAGCGAAAAATGGATGTAATTCTACTCCTTCCTTGTGGTGACGGTCTCGTCTCATTGGACATGTGGGCCAACCCCAACCAAACATGCATCTCTAAAGTACTCCAAAGTCCACGACAAGCGGTTGATAGTTTCTTTGTCAGGCCATTATCAGGTTCCTCTATGGCTTAAGTGATGCCACTAAGGACCCCTCTCACCCCTCTCACACTGAGTTTGACTTCGTTGACGTTATCAAGGACGCTCCGATTCAGCCGGAAGTTATCGTGAGAGGAGACCACTAAGATGTATATACGTAAGAACTTCTTCCGTGGATGGTGAGACTGGTTGGATGGGTGCTGGAGCACCCAAGAGGAGACATCAAACGGCCAACCCCACCCTTCACTGCCAATTCCTTATGGCTATTGGTCCGACCCGTCGGCGTTCCCCCACGCTTCTGATCACATTGTCACTATGGGGGATTGTTCGATTCTTATGGCTTCCATGTGTTGCACAAGGGTTTGAGTGGACTTCACGTGGCTATTGCAGGTGCCGGTGATTATTAGACTGGCTTTTTAAGGACACCTACTGACCCGTTTGCCCGTGCATAGGTCCGTTGGAGTTGTGGAGTTCTGCAGGAGTGCCTGTTGGCCAGTTGATGGGATCAAATCCACCTAGCATTGGATTTGACCGCATTCGGGATGAGCAATGAGTTGGCTCCCATACTAGAGCCCCCCCCGTCAAGAAGGAGGTGCAACCTCAGAACTGGTGGCACGGTAGAGCCATCCTGAGCGGATCAATCCAGCTACATCCGGCATACCCCCCGCACCGTCTCCACATTGATCATCCTAAGGTTCTAGAATCGCTTCGAGATCCTTCCGCTCAACTCCATGTGCTAAACTTGTCCCATTTTCTAAGGTACGAAAATTAGAGGCCCAAATGGCCAAACTTCTGCATCACATCAAGCAATTTGGATCAAAGTCCATGCAAGGCGAAAAGCGGATTAGAGGAGTGATGGCCGAACATATTGAGCAGCAAATCATGAAGGTCCACCAGCGCTTGGATGCATTTGAGTTGCGGGCTCTCACCCGGCCAAACCCTATAGTGGATTAGACTACTCTCCAGGCTGACTGTGGAGTGTCTGAGAGTAGAAAACTTGATCCATATCTGGAGGCTCTCGGGTGGTGCCCAAGTCTTAAGCTCCTTCGGTGAGCCTCCGCGGACACTGTGTTTGGCTGCCTTCTCCACCACTGCAACGTCACCACCTCTCCCCATTAGATCGGCCAAGGAGGCACAAGAGTTAGATATGAGGATGATTCTTGGCACGAAAGAAAAATCGCCATCGAGTTGAGGTCGCGAGGAGAGCCTCGCTGATTGATGAGGAGGGGCCCTCCAGTTAGGTTCTTAGAATGGCTCTTGCTGGGGCATCTGCTCAAGAACCTGTTGGGTTGAGAGTCGTAAAACATTAATGATTGTGGTTATTGCCTGAGGGCACCACGATGGTGTCGCCTATACGGAAGGAGCGTGTTTCGGGTAACTGTACCCTCAATAGTTTATTGTCGGTGTGTGTACACTCAGGTTTTGTTTCACCTACCACCCGATTTTATATACATTTAGCCTTGGGGACATTGCAATGTATTTTTTGGGGGTGGGGTAAATGAAAAGTGAGTGATAGGTGAGTCTGAGTAGCCCAACTCACGATCCTCTCTGGGGTTTTCTTGACCGGTTTCTTTTCCCTAAGAACTGGGTTAATTAATTGGTTGAACTGGCATGTTGTTATTTTTTTGTACATAGTAATATATAAATGGAATCTAAGCATGATTCCTAACAAAGCGATATCCCTTATTAAAAATATGTTGCATGACTAGCGCATAGTAACTGACGAATGTGTTGCTTTAAGCTTACATAGAGATACACCACTACATATGCCCTAAATCAAACGTAACTAGTCCGCTGATACTCTAGTATAAAAATGATTATCAAGTAATTGAGGAAATTTTGAATAGTCACCAGTGGTACTAAGGCTAAAACTCCTGGTTAGTCCTGCTAAACTTAAGTTGTGATAGACCATTAGGAAAGGATCATAGTCCGTGTTCAAGTAGCTATATCTAGCCTAGATAAAAGAAACCGAATGAAAATTATTCACTCTTGATCCAAAGGATTTGCGCTTAAAATAGACCTTTCTTTTCACCCCAACTATCTTTTCTAGGAACACATGTGTTTGGACCTGGTTCCCTCCTTGGACTAGGCACCTCGGTATAGGCCAAAAGCATAGTTGAAGGGTTGCTAAGAAAGACCAACCTCGTCGTGGCCCCTATCCCCGAACTTGGGTATTGTGTACCTGACTCATGAGCAAAACCCTAATTGAGGGTTGCTATTGAGGAATCTCCGAAAAGTGGGGTTTAAAGAATAAAGAAAAGAAAGAACAAGAAACGTGATTCATCAAGAAAATTTGAAGCAAAGTATTTTTTAAAACAGACCATTTACACCAAGGCGAAAGAAAGGAAAAAGTAATGGCAAAAGATAGTAAAAAAAAATAAATTGGGCGGAATAAAATAGATGACAAGGTAGGTTACGCTTAGCTGTTATTTCAAACGAGGGAATACGTCACTAAAATACATCAAATGTAACCCTAGTTTCCGAACCTAAGCTCAGTTACAAGCTAAGCAAAATCTATCGGAAATCAAGCGAAGAGTGTATTATGGTGAAATTAAGTAGTGGAAAATAAGGAAAGCCCTACTGACACCAAGTATACATGAGGTGTGAAGTTTGTATTCCTGAGCTCAGGTTGAAAAAAATAATCCTTAAACTCAAAACTGAAATCATTGTGTGAAAAATGATGATGTTGTTTTTGAAGTGAGGACACGTTTCAATCCCGAAAAGTGGTACCTTTGGTGAGTGATCAAAGATTGTCTCACACTGTGTGTTGATTTTGTGTCCTGGTTTTGATCCACACATGAGCGAGCCTATAAGTTGATAGCAGGCCATAACATACTGAAAGAATCTGGGATTTATTAGCTAATGATTGCTAAAGCTTAAATAAAGATACTCTTGTACAAGGTTTGTGAGTTAGTCCGAGTGCGTCGCTTAAGACAACCACGAATTTAAGTTAGGGTGGATGATTCCCCTTGGTTTCACGGTACTTTCAGTGCGTTTTTCTTATGTTTATTGTGTGTCTAAGGCTTTGGTGTACTTTAATGTAAGTTTTCTCTTTTTGCAAAAAAATGTCCATAATGAAAACGCGAAGAATGTGTGAAATGCAAAGTGATGACCTACGGACATCACGTCCGTCGATCCTCTAAAGTCGTAGGTGGCACGTGGTCTGAAGAAAATGCGGCTGAAGAAGACTGGAATTCGACCAATGTGGGGGGTTTACGCAACCTATTGATGACACACCATCTCCGACAGACCGTCGTTACATCCATCATTGCTAACATAAAGTACCTTATTACCCGATCTTGAAATGATTCTATGTGTGGTGACACGAATCCACAAATCGACGACCATTGTCGTACTTAACAACGTCAAACTCGTCCGTTTATGGGAAACAGTGAGTTTGAGAAGAAGCAGCTGAAAGATTCCTAGTGTGAAACAATGGGAGCCCTCGAGTGGTCCGTCTATCGGATCGTCGGCCTTCAACACGTTTTTGGGGCATGTTTCTTAATAGATTTTCCTTTTTATGTTAGGACTCTTTATTTAAGATACTTTAAAATCTCGTTTTTTTGGTGGGTTAGACTTTTCGATATTTTTTAGATTATTATCCTCGTTGGTGAACTTGAAGATTTTGGGGAAGTATGCTACTTTCCCCGGAATCGTTTGTTGGGCAAAGACTTAGATTTATTCAGTATTTTCTGGATTTTCTTCAATCTCATCAAAGTAAGTACATGAATCGTGTCTATTATATGAATTATGTGATTCGTTAACAATGTAACGAAAATCTTAACTAGGGTTTTTGGGAACAGGGGAATAACAGTAAAAACTAACTAAAATAACAATTTTAGAGAGTAATCTTGCATATATTGCTAATTCTTCTTGTGAAGTCTTTTTCAAACATGCCGCGTTTTTGTTAAAGACAATCACCTTTTCTACGTGCCGTACCAAGGAAGGATATAATAATCAAGATTATCAACAGTAGATGTAGTATAAATAATCTAATAGTCTGTGCCGTTCCGTGCCGAAGTAAACACTAAGCCATATTACATCAGTATGATTCTTAATTGAAGTAATGTAAGCTTTAGTAAAGCATACACACAATTCTTGAACAAGGTTCAGCAGTGAAATTCACTCGTTCCGGACCAAGATTCGGGATTCATTAACTTACCCTTTGCCTGCAAGAGCCTAGGAAGATTATTATAGCTAGAATTACCGCGTAAACTAGCGGGAACAACTTATTCCTAGTTTAATTCTCTCACTTGATAAATTCAATATTCATACTTGCTACTTGTTACTTAGAACTATTTATACACTTTTGTTTTTTGAAAACCCCCCTTTATTACGGTGTTTTCGAACAGGAGTTGATAATAGAAGTAAGTGGGAGGTTAAAGTTCTCTAATAATATTTTACCCCTCGTGGGATCGATCCAACCTCCTAGTTGGGTGTTTTAACTGATCGACCGCTTAGGCTTCATTTTCGAGAAGTGAATTTAAGCTATCGTGGACGCTATCTAACCATTGCACTATAACTTTAGAAAGGGGAGTGTTCGTGCTATGCCTCTAAAAATTGTACTACATAGGATAGGTGTGGTATGGGACGCGATCTACTCATTAGCAACGTAAGTAAATGCATTCCCAAAGGGTGATCTATTATAGTGTTTCTTGAGTGGTTCTAAGGTATTTTTCATGAGTAGAGCTGCTTGTTCTCACCAGTTGAGTAGCCGCAACGGGGTATCCTGAGGATCCACTTTTGTATGTTAGAGGTACGATGTGAAGCCCTTTTTAATAACTCTTACCTTGGTAACACTCATCCACTAAGATCACACTAACTATCTAGGTACACACACTCCTTGAATGAGATTTCATCCAATATCTCTTTCTTGGATGTGAGTTCATCTTTTAAAATAGGGCCTATTCCTGTAAAAAATAAAGACAAACAATGTCTCGAAGCTCACGTAATAGGACAAAACTCACACTGTAAGATGCTCCTTTTTGTATACACAATACTCATGAAAGTCTGCTTTAAAGTGTCTTAAGTATGAGTCTTATGGTTGTTTAACACTCTGGTGCATGAAAATCGTAATTTACTGATTTGTCATGAAAGTGTATTCATACAGCATGTCCTTTTTGACATGTTGTTTGCATGTGAACAATACTCAGTACATATTATGGTACTACCAACCCACATACTTTTACGAACGCCTATCGTATAGGTTTAGACATTTGAAGACTCACATCACAACTTTGGGAAATATTCTTACAACGATAGTATGTCCTCATATATTCGAGGGCATAGTCCATATCTCTTAGTTTTTATTTAAGACTTATTATGTAATTTTTTATTTCAAAGTAAAAAGGTCGTGTCCGAAGAGATTAATGTTTTTTTCTATAAGTTTGCTTGTGATGAGGAGATTCTCTACGTATTTATCGAAGACTTCCTTTTTATATTCATGCCACGAAGAATTTTAATATCCACACTACATTTCATGTAACTAGAACTATAGTTAAAGGACGTTGTACAATACCACAAAGGGTCAAGTACGCCCAGGTAGGACCCAGGGTCCTCCTAATTATAGTGGTGCTTGCGGGTCGTGACACGATCTTTAACATCCTGAACTACACTTTGTGTAAATGGTGAAGAATAATCCGGTGCTTGTACAAAAGGCACTAGTATACACATCCGGCAAACATGCATTTAAAAGGGACATTTTCTTTGAAATCAGCTGAGCCTTTTTGTGGAAAACTTCATAAAATTTCCATGTCATAAGTATCATACAATTCACATACTTCAATTAAGCATATAAAAGAGTCTTAATATCGCATAAAATTATACATAGCAATTAAGACACATTTAGGAGCACAATACAGTAACTTACTACTTATTTTTCTCTTTTACAACGTGACACTTATCTACATTAACGCTTGACTTGCTCAGTAATCATCTAGTGATGCTTGGTGCAATGTATATACAATGCCCTATTAAACTATCTACACTCAAGCATCACCTTAAGGCCACAAGGTAACCCTACGCGATCCTTCCTTAATCACCAAAATATATCACATATGAATAAGCATAGCTACATGATCGTACAAACTTCACACATATAACTCCCTAGATAATAACCACATATAAGACTTATTCCAAGACATCATGCAGGTTAACACTACCAATAAAATTATCCTAGGCAATAGTAAACAATACATACTTGGAATTTACTTCATAAAGCATTATAAGACCTTACCCATAATCCCCTTCCAAGCCTACTAGTACAATGTACATTTGAAGTCCCATAACCTCACATATACTAAGTAAACCTAAAAAGAGACTACAAGGCTTAAAATATACTCCACACATAACATTGGCAAGTATAGACAACCACATGCTTATCAAATAAGACCCCATCATATAGTCAACAAGACCAACATTATGCATACAAAGTGAAACCACACTCCTAAACTCATACCATAACGCATTTCATCAAACAAGTAGACACCTAAATGCCTTTATAAGGGAACATAAACATAATCATATACATTAAACACCTTCCTATAACGCCCTCAAGAGACACTTGCAAATGCATTGGAAAAGTCCCCCATACCCTCACCTACACAAACAACTTCCCTTAGGGTTACCTAGTTAGGTCCGACGTTCACTTCCTTGTCGCATTTTACTTTGGGGAAACTAATAACCTAATTGCCACTAAGACATGGTTACTCGACATGGCTTTGGGGGTTTAACCCCTTTACCATAAAGACGGTGCTCTACCTTGTCAAAGTAGAACATTAACCACTCATGCTAGCATCTTAGTTATATACTGTTAGCTCCCCCCCTAAAATTTGGGGGCACATATAGTTTATGGAACTTTGTAGTCATAATGAAACCCTCTTTATGCCAAATGAGGCATATATGGCAAAACCCTCTCAATGAAACCTGGTGACCTACTCTTTCACATTGGGAAGGGACCCTCATCCCTTCAAGTCACCCCATTCGTGCAAAGGCTAAGTCCCTTTTATAAAAAAACCATTTTTATTAATAATTTATAAAATTATGCTTATAGAGATGACTCCCCATATTCTTATTACCTTCTTATATCATCAGTCATAGATGAGAGTTCATCAACCTATTTCATGTGAGAAAACCTTTCACATAGACATAGCATATTCAAGTACAATCTAGTTTAGGATAAATTTGAGAAGACTTTTCAAGAGCCCCTCTGTTGACTAGATCCTCATACATTCATGATGTACATACTTTCATGTGTGTGTATACATATATGTGAGTAAACCTTTCACATAAACACCCTTATACATTGCACATATTCATACTTCATCATAACATATACTTGCATGTACATAAAGTAATCACCCTATGAGTTATTCTATAAAAGGTACCATGTGCAATGTAAAAGAGCAACAGTCCTTCATACCATTGTGCCTATACCATAGACCCTCAAATATAGTAGTAAGAGAACTATAGACCCACACACAACCCTATTCAATTAAGAGACAAACATCTTCGTTACTTGAATCTAAGACTCTACATGCTTAAGACACATATTTATGTAGGAGGTTCGAGTTAGGGTTTGATACACAAGTAGCCAAGCATCAGCAGACCCAACAATGATCCAAACGGTACACAACCACTACCCCTAACTCTTCATTGACATATAGAAGCGAATCATCAATAATAAAATAGATCAGGACTAGCATTGGAGACGAGAAGAATACTGCACATTGTGTGATCATCAAACCCACTTCAACATATTAATGGACTGCAAGGCTATGATCCGTCACCATATTACAATAAATTAAAGTAAACACGTCCACCACAAGTGGACATACCACACATTCTATATAGGCCACGCATTTAATTTTTATAGAAACTAGAGAACAAGCCACTTACATTCCTGCAAGCTTTGATCATCATTGCTGCATTCCACATAACTCAAATCAATATTTGTATACCCATAACTAAACTAAAGGTAACTTACCATAAAAGAATTCATACTTCCAACATCTGGTTTCAGGATCACATAGGGTCACTACTCCTCAGTCATAGAAATAAAGAATATAGAATCAATATACCCAATCCCTAACCTTGATCATCATTATCTCTCATCAAAAAGTTATATTCAATGCACATGATTAACATTGTAAATAGCAATTCATTACATTGAAACTAATGCAATCAACATGGAATCAAGATCGCCAATCCCCACATTATAGTAGGCCATTTGAGAATTAGAAGATCATGGTTATACATGGAATGGGATCGATTCCATCTTAAAATTATTGATTATCAGAATTACATTAGCAGCGTTTTGAAATCAATTAGAGATGACCCGTGTTTAGATTTGGAAAGATATCACTTTTTGATCATTGAAATTCCTTGAAAACATTTTGACGACTTCCTTAGAGATGACTGATAACTAAGATGAGCAGCACCATAATTTTACATGAAGAAGCCACCAAACATTAGAAGAACCCTGAAAACAGACCCTATCTTGAACATGGTTCTTCCTTACATTGAAATTTGGGAGGGATTTGAAGAAGAAGATAGATTTTGGATTTTGATTTTTTAGTGGGTGTTGGGGTTTTGGGTTGGGAAAGGGTTAAATAAGTCACTAAAACTGTTTATAACCATATCCCCGAGTTACCAAGACACCCCATACTTATTGGGCCTTATAGACATGTAAAACTTGACTTTAAAACAACGCAACCGAATCTGGGAAGTAGTTGTGTATCGTGGAGACAACCTCTAATTTTGTGTCACATACTTTTTGAGGCAGTGAAGCTCGTGTAGGGAGAGCGATGAACATGTACACTCAGTTCCAGGCGGGCAACTCGAGGTCAGCTCCACTTTTTGATGTTGCACGCTGCCTTGGACAGTCTCCTTATCCAACGTTTGGGTCCTGCCTCCGGTCCCGTCCGGTGGTCCTAGGTGGGGGAGTGTACCTACAACTTTGAGACTACCATTCTTTAAGTCTCGTGTCATACATACTGTTTTTGTACATCAAACAACAAACAAAAACAAGGTAAACATACAAGGAAACACTGTCATGTCTAAAAGATCAACTTTCAAACGTCTTGGCCGTTCTTGAACGTTTGACCTCCAAACCTCTTCAAATAGATTATATAAGTTATAAAACGCTTCATTAACATGTTTTTAACCTTTTTACAAACAAGTGAGGGTCTAAGTACCTTAATCCATTTTAAGGGTCCTTACACAAAGAGATGTGGATATCTCCTGTTCATATCCTCCACAGCTTCCCATGTTTATTATTCAACAAATTGGTTCCTTCAAAGGACCATAACTTATGCCACTTCCTTACTTCTCAACTTGCGACCATGATGATCCAAAATTTTAGTCGTAATATCCTCATAGGATAAGTTATCATTAATCCCAAGATTATTAGTTGGTACAATCAATGAAGGATAACCCAATCATTTGTTCAACATAGACACATGTAATACCGGTTGAACCGCTGCTAACTCTTGGGGTAACTCCATCCCATACGCTACATTGCCAACTTCCTTGGAGATTCTATAAGAACCAATATACAAGGAAGTCTTTTCCCCTTTCTTACAATACCTCATAACACCTTTCATAAGATGTACTCAGGTACATCCACATTGCAACACTTCCCCAAACTCTAACAGCCTTCTCCTAACATATGTGTAGGACTTGTGACGACTATGTGCCGTATTCCAACCGCCTTGCAATAAAGTTATCTTTCCGACTTAGCTTGATGAACGAGATCTCTCCTAT